>CAHIKZ030003744.1:1270000-1525000 GCA_903632075.3 Acanthosepion pharaonis | reverse complement strand
TGTATTTTTTGTAAAAATAATTTTATTTGCTTATCAATTATGTAGTAGGGAAAATTATTGATGACTAGTGTTTGTTTTATGTGTTTTAGTTCACCTAGAAATATTCTTTGGGAAGAGGAATTTTTATATGCTTGATTTACAAAGTTAGTTACCACAGCAGTGGTAACTAACTTTGTAAATCAAACATATATATCTTTCAGTGCATTGGCTTAGAATACATGTTCATATTAGTAGCTTTGTTATACAGGTAAGTGGTAAATTCTCAACGTCAAGGAATGGAATCTTATGTACCATGGGTTCATAAATGAATTTTAGTGTTGAGTTTTTTGTTTTTTTTTCAGAGGTTGATTTTAGGTTTGTGATTTCATCTTTGTTTTTATCAAAATGTCATCCACATACCTTGTGTGGATTTCAGGTTTATTGGTTGTTTTAAATACTTTGTTTTCAATATAGGACTTGTAAAAGTCAGTGAAAGCATGACCTAAAGGGTTTCCCCATGCTAAAACTGTTAGTTTGGATATACATATATATGTTACCATTATGGTCATAGAATGGAACTTGTGTGGTGCAAGCAAGGAGGTAGTTTCTGGAGGATAGCGGCTTGGATTTTAGGTAGGTGTATTGTTAGTTTTTTGTAGACACAGTCACTACTTATGTTGATTGTTTCTTCAATTGGAATATTAGTAAAGAGATTTTCGACATCCAATGAGGCCATAGTATTTCCTATGACATTAGCTGCTTTCAGTATGTGGAGAAAGTCATTAGTTGATGCTATGATGTAGTTGTCAGATATGTATGGAGAAATTATGTGGTTGAGGGTTCTTGATATTTGGTATATTGGTGTAGGTATTTGGCATATAATAGGTCAGAAAGGAAAACTTGGTTTATGGGTTTTTACATTACCATACATATATCCAGTTGGTAATCGCCAACTATTTTCTTTTTATTATCAATAATATATATATATGTGTGTGTGTGTGTATATATATATATATATATATATATATATGTTAAGAAATGGACAAGGTCCGACAATTTATTTATTAAAGACATTTTTTTTTATGTTTAACGTTGTTATTTTATAGATACAAGTATTTAAGCAAATGCTCTGTTTATGATAAACAGTATTAAATAACATTTACCGCCTGAATGTCCGAGAAATTTTCATAGAAAATATTATTCTTTGACAGGATTCGAACCTGCATCCTATAATGGAACCGTCATATCGCTGACGTGCCTTTACCTCTAGGCTACAAAGAACCAATCGGTAGACAAGGTCGAATTTACTGCTTATAAACTCCAATCTTCCATGAATCTCGTACATTCATAACTGCTCTGGCGTATCAAATGTAAACAAATGACGTCATATGTTAAGAAATGGACAAGGTCCGACAATTTATTTATTAAAGACATTTTTTTTATGTTTAACGTTTTTATTTTATAGATACAAGTACCTAAGCAAATGCTCTGTTTATGATAAACAGTATTAAATAACATTTACTGGCCTGAATGTCCGAGAAATTTTCATAGAAAATATTCGTTCTTTGACAGGATTCGAACCTGCATCCTATACGGAACCGTCATATATGCTGACGTGCCTTGTCCATTTCTTAACATATGATGAATAGATCGTAACCCCCCCCCACAAAAAAAAACAAAAAACAAAAAAAAAAACATGCACACAGGGTGACCAAATACAATGATCGCTCACATACATGGGCCTTTCACTCATATCACGGGAGACACGAGGAGATATATATATGTATGTACACATACATACATTTATGTATGTATATGCGGATGTTGACAACTTAAGAAGTACGTGTGTGTGTGTGTGTGTGTGCGTATGCGTGTGTGTGTGTGTGTGTGTACTGGTTCCATGTAGCTTGGGAAATATGTGTGTATATGTGTGTGTGTACTGACTACTTGTGGTGGGATAGTGTGTATGTGCGTATGTGTGTGTATGCGTGTATAAGTACAAATAAGTTTACGAATTCCTAGTAGTAAGGAAATATCACGCATATATATACACGCATGCTGACAGGAACACGCCAAAATAGAAACAGATCCAAGAGCACATAGAGGTCACTAAAACATTAAAAGATTAAATACCGATAACTACTCGCTGGACAAACCTTAATTGTTTTATGACCCTTCACGCAGAACTCTTCATTGACAATTCTAGAAAGAAAATTCGGATTGCCAACACACAAACAGAATGTCTCATATCGAGAATATTCCACATTGAACATGAAGAAAAAATTAATTATTTTTAATAATATGTAAAAATCTCCACTTTCACCTGAAGACGGTTGCGAGACCAGACCAGAAACACGTGTCGTGAAATTATGTAAAACAAAGTATAATATTTTTTCTCAATAAATCCACATTACAACCAAAAACGTTTGCGGCACCCCTCTTCTTTTTAATATATATATATATATATATATAAAAGAGAGAAAGCCAAATGTTTTTGGTTATAATGTGGATTTGTTTTAGTGCATATATGATATTCTTCATATTTCTGCTGCACACGTTTCTGGTCTCAATCACCTTCTTCAGGCAAATAAAAAGAATAAATTTTCCTTATGTTCTTTTAATGCTTCATTGTTTGTTTTCTGTATTTGCAGTGAGCCTTGATCTTATTTCTGGACTGTTGGCAAAAGTGAATTTCTGCCTCAGTTGTAATAAAGCCATTAGCTTTGGTCTGAGTGGTGGTGATGATAGATGTGGTGATGAGAGATTTTTTCCTATCCCTACATTACTCTTGAGACTGCCAGATCTATTTCCATTTTTGTGTATTGTGTGTGCATGCATGTCCCCATTAACTTGCATATGTATATGTATATTTCCTCCCCATATATACATACTGTCTTATAAAAAGGAATCAGCACACACACACACACATATATATATATATATATATATATATATATATATATATACACACACATGCACATATATACCCATGCACACACACATTCTCCTGTGTTGCATAGGGTGCGTGTGTGTGCCTGTAAGTAGTCTATCTGTTTTTGCTCATGTATGTATATACATTTGTTCTCCATGGTTACCTGTTTGCATGTGCATACATGTATGTGTGCAGTTTGACCAGTATATCTGGCCATCATGTGTGTTAGGTCATGATCTGTTCAGTGCTGATTTAGTGAAGTGAGTTTTTATGTTTTCCCGATATATTTGTTCTATCTGTTCATATAGATTTTCATCGAGGAAAGCTAATGTTAGGGTGACATATGTAGGTGCCATTTGTCCAGTGGTATGACATTTGTGTTGTCGTAGCAGTCTGGGTTTGATTCTTGGTGGTGGATGCACACTGCTGATGGGTTCCAAAATAGGACGAAACAGCTGTCCACTGCTTTCTGCATTCTGTTGATTATTCTTCTAGACTCATTGAATTACTATAATGATTATTCTAATCCCCCAAAATTCTATCACTTATATATCCTTGCTTGACCCAGCTAATGCTTCGCTAGGGAGCAGCTAAGGGGAAGGAACCCATACTGTTTGAATAATTGGATGAGTATCACCACAAAGTTTGTGAGTAGCGGCACTATATTGAGTCTATTCAGTTTCTTCTTCTTCACCGAGGTACATTGGTCCAGTGGTATAACCTTTGCATTGTGTCGTAGCAATCTGGGTTCAATTCTCAGTAGTGGATGTACACTACTGGTGAGTCCCAAAATAGGACAAAATGGCTGCTCAGTTCTGCATTCTGTTGTGGATTCTTCTAAACTTGATGGATTACTATAAATGATTATTTTAATCCACCAAAATTCTATCAATTGTATTTCCTTGCTTGACCCAGCTAATATAGGGTCCCGATTTTCCCTTTCAAATTTTTCTTGATTCCATTTCCACTTTTGGTATATTCCGTTTTTTTCTGTTTTTACTTTTGTGAAATTTCATTTCTTCCATTTTGTAGTATTTTATGAGAAAATTACAATACAGTATTCTATAATTATTATTAAAACTAAAAACAAATACATAATTCAAAGTTTTTATTGCATATAAAGAAATAGTAAATATCTACAAATCTTTTTTTAAGGTTAAAATCCAAGTCCAAAAATAAATAATGTGTAAAAATAAAAAAAATGTAACATGACTAGACAATAACACAATGGAATGTTACAGTGCATATCTTTAAGGTTAGAACTTTTAATCAGAGTTTCTTTCTTTAAGACACACAAAACACATTCAAATTGTTTTTGTTTTTTTAAGTAAAAGTATTTAGATTGATTGATTCATAATATAAAAATCACATTTAAAGTATCAATTGCAAATAATTTGAATCTCAATAATAAATATCTGAATAAAGTCAAAAATTTTGACTAAAATTTTAAAAAACAGTAATTAAACCATAATAACTGAATCTTTGTAACAAAATATCAAAAAACAAATTAGACATATTGATTTCAAATTTAAATAAAACAACTTATCCCATGTTGAAATACTGCTCAAATTGAAAACTGCTAATTTCTTAATTTGGGAAATATTTAATCTTCAAATCTCTTCTTTAAATCTCCATTGTAATACAACCTTGTGAGTTGCTTGGTGTTCTCAGGGAAGACTTTCACGTTGTTTATTGAGTAAATGTTTATAATGAGAAATTAAACATTCAGCATCTATGCTGGTAACAGGCATCCATATGATGTTATTAACAATCTGTTCCAGAAGAGGAAATCTGCTTTTATTTTCATTCCAAAATGATGGGATATTAAAAGGATTTGGTAAATCATTTTGGTAATTTCCATACATTTGGAATTCTTCAAGAAGCTCAGTAGAAGACATTGCAAATCCTTGATGGCTACAAAACTGTCTAAATCATGGCCTATACAGGGTAGCTGTCTAGGATCAAACAGTGAGCTGCTTTGTAAAAGTTATACACAGGGTGGGTATCCAGGTATTTATTCAGTTTTGAAAAAGATGTGCTGAAAAAATCTTGGAAATTTGAGATAACACTCTCCCTCTCTGTGTTTTCTAGTTCAGACAGAACTGATGATCAGTTTCTAGGCCAAATGTTGATTTTTTTTTTTTTTTGTGCACCAGTATGCAAATACTATTTTGCATCCTCCATCATGTTATATACAACACATGCAAGTAGAGACTTAGTTTCTTCTAAGTTTGTCAAAAGCTGTTATTAAATGAGTGCAGTTCTCATTTATAAAATTCTGATTTAAGTGCAGATTATGGTAAGAGGCATGATGTACTTGACCATCATCTACTAATTCTAGAATCCTATCTACTGCAAGGCCATGGCTCTTTTCTTGCTTATAAATGATATTTGACCACATTAAACCAGGAATTCCATCTGGTTGCCACTGGTACAGGGGGTAGTTTCACTTGCAAGGAACCTTCAAGCCATTTTAAGTATTACTTTTTCTGACTAGGCTTTTTAAAAAGGGCTGACTTGATGTAAGTAGTGAGCTGGGTAACATTATCAAATGATCGCCAAAGTGAAAATATGTGCTAAGTACAACACATGGCAACTGTTAACAAAGACATTTGACAACACTTCTTTATGAGCTATTTAGCAATAGGTTGCAGAATCTGTTACAAAGGCAATAATATCTTCAAATGCAATATCCACATGAGTTACAGCTTGAATGCATGCTTGACTTGTAGTTTGATGATTGCATTCTCACAAGGTTACAATGTCAATGAGAAATGACTTCCAACAAATGCTTGTAATTACATTCAAAATGTTGTGGTCATGACAGTCAGTTGTTTGTCTGTTATGATGCTGACTGATTGATTAGCAAGCTTGGTTTTCAGAGCAGCAAAGTGACAAGCAAACAATTTTGTTAAATGAAGCTGCCTAACACAATCGACACTTGGAATAGCACCACTTTCTTCACAATGTTTTAATATAAATGGCCTCATTTTGTCAATTTTGTGTAGGGGAATGTCAAAGTGCACATTTTCAAAAAATCAAGAATAAAATTATCTCGTACCTCTTTACTCTTCAACAAAGTTTCAGTTGAGTCGACTTTTTTTTTTTTTTGATTTGAATGTGATCTTCAATTGTGTCACTCTTAAATACATCAACACTATGGAGACAGAATTTGCAAAATAACTTTTATGCAGAAGAAAACATATTATCAGGAAATTGCTCTAGTCTGGCCTTAGCACAAATTTTAGATGCTGAGGTCATTTTAGTTTTTGCTTTTGTTTTTTTCAGAGGAACAGACCCAACTTTAGAGGTTGATTCACTATAATGACTTGATTCAGTCATCTTGGCAATATGTTGCTTATTTATACAACTGGTTTAGATTACAAAATATAAATAAAATATGAAAAAATAATCATTGATAGTTAATATTATTAAAAGAAATTTTTCTCGTTCAATTTAAATTTGTTTACAATAGTTAAGCACTGAAGATGATGCAATTATTAATCTGGGAGAATTGCTGTGTGACGGTAAGCTTGACAATCCAGTTGTTTCATAGAATGATGATTTTGGAGAATTGTTTTTCTTTATTCTTAAATTGTATGGTAGGCATGTGATAGCATTTACTTTTCTTTCATATTCATAAAACAAGTTGTTTAGAATATTTTACTTGTAAATTGTGTGAGGCGTTAAACAAAATGAATTTGTTAAACTTATTGGTTTGATCTTGTCTCTCTCTCTCTCCTCCAATTTCAACAGCAACAAATGTCTGTCTTCCATTTCCACTTTAGCAATAGATCTCAGTGACCATGAACAAGCTGTGACCTGACTTTCATCTCATTTGCTACATACAGTTTCTTAGAAAAGTTATAAAATATTTAAAAATAGACTAGCCAACATATTCTCAGAAAATCGACAAACCAGTTTTTTTTTTCTTTTATGCAAACATTTTTACTCTTAATTATTTTTTGCGTTTTATAGGGAAAATAACTACAAATATTTGTAAAAACAAATTTTAAGGAAATAACTATGTTATGTTACTGTTATATTTATTAAAATACTTAACAAAATTGGAGAAACAATTATTAAGTTTTGAAAGAATTAAAAAAATCTAAAAAAAAAAACATCAAAAATTAATTTGTTATTTATTATTAAAAATTACATTAAAAACCCAAATTCTGTTTAAGATTAATAATTCCGCGATTCCGTAATCATGAAAAATTTGTTCGCTTACTAATGCTTTGTGAGGGAGTGGCTAAGGGGAAGGAAGACGTTGCTCTTGGAGCACAACCTGTTGGGTTTGAATACTTGGATGAGTATCAGCACGGTATTTGTGAGTAGTGGTGCTATGTCATCTATTCAGTATCTTCTTCAACACCAAGGTTCGTTGGTCCATTGGTATAACCTTTGCATTGTATCATAGCAGTCCAGGTTTGATTCTCAGTGATGGATGCACACTGCTGATGGGTCCCCAAATATGACAAAACAGTTGTCCACTGCTTTCTGCATTCTGTTGAGGATTATTCTAGACTCAATGAATTACTATAATGATTATTCTAATCCCCCAAAATTCTATCACTTGTATATCCTTGCTATAATGATATATTTGGGTGTGTGTGTGTGTATATATATATATATATATATATATATATATATATATATATATATACACACACACACACACAAAATCAGCAGACCATTGTCTAAGATATTATCTTCAATAAGAGCAGTAGCTTTATCAGACTCACAATATCAAGCAGAATGACTGACTGGCAGATCTTACAGACAGGTTTAGTTATGTTCATTTGGTGGTTTACAAAAGGCTCTAATAACTCCCATCTTTCTGGGTTGTTTTTCTTGAAATGCTGATATACACATTTCTTATGATTTTGTTACATCCTTTGAGATTACTCATCAAGGACACCCAGACCTGATTCATTACTATACTCAATAAGCTCCCAAGAACGGACTAACATTTTATGAACTATCTGACCCATACAAATTTATTGGCCAGGGAAGTTTCTATTCACCACACATTTAAAGTTTTGAAGAAAACCATACAACTCTGTGCAGAAAGAACTGTACTTTTTTACATGTACTTTCTCTTTTCAAGACATAACTTGCATTAAGAGAGAGAAAGAGAGAGATACTGACTAAAGTATTTGAAAGTATCTTTATAATTCCCTGAAAGCTCTGAGATTATGATCTCACTTCTAGAATGTAAAGTTTTCTTGCAACATTACCAGTTGTGTTAGTACTGCCTCTGCCATATTTTTCAGGAACTTCCTACTGCAAACCCATTTTATTGACATTTTTTGTTTGCATTTTCTGTTGCTGCCACCAGGAATGCTGCAGTTATATGAAATACAAAAGCACTAACTTTAACATGCATTGCAATTTTCATGAAATGGTCAAAGAACTTCAGAAGTGTATGCAAGTTCTGCACAGAAAATGTTTGATTGGTAGTAATGTTTGTTTGCCACTCTTTGACAGACATCTTAATCATCATTTTGTTTAAAGTATATTTCTACCTTCTTGAATCAAATCCTCAAAGATTTGATATAATGTCAAAATATCAATACTGAAACCATGTCAATCTTTTTTTCTCAACATCATTTTTTTTTCTTTTTACTGATATGGCAAAGATAAAAAAAAAAAAAAAAAACTCTTCCAATGCCTAAATATATATCTGCTTTCCAATCTATTATATAAGAGGAAATCTCAACTGTGATTATATTGTCTTTATCAGAAACGTTAAACACTTCTATTATGGAATCAATTCTTGGGAGGGTTAGGGTTAAAAGTTGCAAGTGCTTGAAGTATTTTCTAAAGATTCTTTAGAGATTCACAGTAACAGGAAATTGAAATAGTGATGGAATTTCCTAATGATGTCACTGAAGAACTTATTTTTTTGCCTCAAAATCAACCATTTCATTCACAGCTAAGGCATGAAGTGAACAAAGTAATAACATATAGGCAGTGTTAAAGCATAATTAAAAATTCCACTGCCATCCGTATGCAATAGAAAAAATTAAATGGAAAATAAAAGTACATTTATAAAAACAGGGAAACTTGAAAAATGTTTCAAGCTCTGTTCATTTATCTTTAAGGAATTTTTTTCTATGGAAAATTCAAATTTAGCTGCATGACTTAAAAAGTAAGCTGCAGGCGGGAATGCATAATATAATCAATTTTCTGGGATGTTATGACATTTTACAATGAAAATTTTTCAAAATGTTAAGGGTAAACCTTGTAGAATGGAAAATAATTAAGTCTATGCTTTTTCAAAAATGTGTCGGTTTAATATGCCTTTATTGGGCTATTTCAAGTTATTAACACATTTTTCATCATTTCAGTTGTGAAAATTGATTCAAATTTATCCTAACTTTTGATAATATTTAGCTGGAAATTTTCAAAAAACACTTTTTATGGTTTCTAATATGTTTCTTTTGTGCTGTTTTTAATGGAATAACTTACAAAGCATCAATAAATGAGCATTTTGTGGACTTGAGGCTTAATTTGCTTCTTTTGTTACATATTTTAAGCATAGGGATATTTGCAAACAGACAAGCCCTCTGAATATGAAAAATTAGCAATATTTAACAAACCATAATTTTTGAATTGTTGCTTTATTGAAAAATTTCAATAAGGTACTACAGAACATACTTGACTTTGCAATGGGGTATCTTCAAATTTGGTCTATTGTGCATTGAAGAGAATGAATTGATGGAAGCAGTTTAATTGAGGTAGTGATACAGTACCTCACTTAAGTTACTTCTATCAATTCATTCTCTTTATTTTCGGAGGCACCACAACAGATATTTATGCTTATAATAATTACGTTAATAAAACAAAGAAATATTGTTTGGATAAGAGAAAAGCTCAAATGGCAGACTTTTAAACAAGGTTACATGGGAATTTTCAAGAAGAATCCTAGTTATTATTCAGAAATACTAGCATGGATTGCATAATATACAAATAAATGATTTTACTTCTAAAAAACAAGTGGATGTAGAATGGCAGATATTACCAAAATGATTTCCAAGGATTCTTTTCATGACACAATAAGTAAGACAGTTCAACATCAACAAAAAAAATAAACTGTTTTTTTTTTTTTATCTCTGTTGAAAATGGTTTTACTTTTACAAATAGATGCAGAATTGTTTTCAGCTCAACCCACCTACTTGAATCAGTATTTCAATGACAAAACATCTGAATACTGGTTTTGGGGAGTGAATTGGGCCAAGAACTTTTCACACATTTTTGTAATCCAAATTTTTCCTGGTCCTTTTTATTCAGGAATCAATTTTCAGATGAATGCTAACATTCCACAGTACTTCAAATAAAAGGTTGGGAAGGAAGCTCTCATCATTACTGGAAAAAGCAATAGCAACTACTGGACTTGAGAAACCAATGAAAAAACAAAAATACTACAACAAGTTTACAGCATTAAGTGGGAAAGTTTATGCAACACATACTTTTGAGGATTTCCAAAAAGATATTGTGTGATCCAAACTCTCCCAGAGCTGTCAACAGTCTGTATGTATCTACAGTGGCTTGTTCCATCAACAATAGTGAAACTCAGTGAAAGCTTCAATGCTACTTGCTTGCATATGTTTGATTTTCTTTTATATGCAGCAGTTACAAAATGGCGTAAATGGTGCTTTCTAAGATTTCTGACAGATCAGGAGAAAATGAGTCATATGACTGGTGGGGGGGAGTAACAAATACTGTCAGTATTTGTTACTCTATAAATCAAAAACAAAATGAACTTTCTTTCTCTTATGAGATAATCATATTTATTTAATTTTAACTTTTTGTTGGTATGATTTACAGTTGAAGAAGTTGCATGCTTTCAACACTTTAATGTTCTCACATTTGGTTGGCTATAAATCAGCTCTGAAATCAGGAGTGAGGAATATGCTGAGCTGTTTACATTTCACAAGTACTACCAAGGGAATTTTGATTGTTAAAAATAAATTCATTTTTTTTATTATTAATTTTCTGCAGAAGATGAGATGTGATTTTAATTATATCTTTTTGAAAAGTTGAAATATTCTTCATTCCTCTCTTGGGCGAGTCAACAGAATTTTAAATATTGTTGATGTTTATTACTAATATTTTAAGATTATATATATGCCTGTTTGTGTGTGTGTGTGTATATATGTATATATAAAAATATATATGATGGCTGCAAATTCATATTCGAGCATTGCCACTGCTTGATGAGCTGCTTTTATGTGGCTTTTTGTTGTTGCTGGAAACGTTCAAGATGCTTTATGTGCTTTCTGTACATGGTCCAATTTTCACAGTCATACAGGAGAGCAGATAGCACGTGCGTAATAGGCTTTTAATTTTGCCTCTAAAGAGATCCCATAATGACTCCAGAGTCATTTCTCCAGTTTTCCAAAAGTGCCACTCATTTTACTTATTGGCAAACACATATCAACATCAAGAGTTCCAGTCATGCTTAGCATGCTGCCTAAGTACACAAACCTCTCGACCACTTTCAGATACATACATAGATGTTAGGTTCTCGATAGGGCTCCACAGGTGCAGACTGTTACATAACAACTGTCTTATTTAGACTAATTGTTAGTCCCAACGCTGTGCATGCTGTTTCAATCGCATCCATCAAGCACTGAATACTGGACTGTATGAGCCACAAGATCATAATCATCAGCATAAAGCAGATCCTGAACCAGGCTCATCAAGACTTTTGTATTTGCACTTAGACGCCTAATATTAAATAGCCTTCCAGAAGTCCTATAGCAGATGTATATCCCCTTGTTTCACACCACTTTCCACCTGAAATTCAAAACAACATTCATATCCTCATGGAAGAGCCTCAGTATAGATACAAATTTGTCAGGACATCCAAGCTTTTTCAAAATCTCCCAAAGATCTGCCCTATTCACAGTATCAAATGCTTTAGTTAGATCAATAAACACTTGATACAGATCCGTTTGCTGTTCCACACATTTCTCCTGCAACTGTCTTGCTGTAAAACTCATATTCACTGTTCCACTCCCACTTCTGAACCCACACAGAGACAGCGTTAGTAATGTGTTTCAGTATTCTGTCCAACATAATTCTACATGACAATTTCCCAATGACAGACAATAATACAATGCCACAATAATTCCCGCAATCATCTTTTGAACCCTTTCCTTTGTACAACACAACAATCGATACATCTTGTCAGTCTTGTGGAACACACTACTCCAGAACATCTGCAGTAAATCAATGAGATGTTTCATTATGTTAGGGTCCAGCACACTTGAAAATTTCCACCTGAAGCCCATTGATACCAGGTGACTTTCCAATATTTGGTTTTTTGACAGCAGCTTCAACCTCCTCAAGGGAAAGAGTATCTGCCAGAACTTCTTTAACCGGTCTACTGGGGATTCTCGATAAACTAGATCAACATTAGATTGTCTATTCAATAGCTCTTCAAAGTGCTTTCTTCATCTGCAGAAAATATCCACAGGGTCTCAAAGGAGCTCCTTACCATCCTTTGAATACAAAGGTATGATAGAACATGATGGTCCATACACTTCATGCATAATGTAGTACAGCAATTTTGTGTCATTGGTGTCAGAGTCAAGCTGTATTTCATCAGCCTTATTTCTTCACCATGTTACATAGTTTTCGCAGTACATCAGCTTTGATGGCATTGAACTCAGCAATCTTTCATGTTCATCAGATGTTTGTCTACCTTTCAGCATAGCATCTAAGTCTTTCAATTTAGCATCCAGTAAAAGCTGAATCTCAGTATCATTCTCATCAAACCAGTCTTGATGTTTATGCTCACACTGTACTAACACCTTCTCACAGGTTTCATAAACAGATGTCTTGAAATCATCCCATGTGTTTTCACAAAGAATGCCTTTCATTGCAGTTACAAGCTCTTCTTTCACCATCTCCTTCTTCAGACGACCTACATTCAACCATTTAGGAATACTGACACCACCATTTCAGTTTAACTACAAAATGAGCTTTTGCTCAAACCAACCAGTGATCAGTCCAGCATTCAGCAGACACCACATTCTTCATGTCACGCTTCCTTACCAAGACATAATCACTTATATGCCATTGCTTCGAGCCAGGATGCATTATGTTCTTGAATTTATCCTTCTGACAAAACATGGTGTTACCTGATCTGGAAACTAACTCCGAGTAGAACTGCAGCAGTAGCAAACTATTACTATTGCACTTTCCTACTCCATGTCTTCTGATCACAGTCCAGGTTTCAAAATCTCTCCCTACCCTAGCATTAAAGTCACCAAGAATGACAACCTTGTCAGCTGAAGGTATTGTTCAAACCACTTTATATAATGCCAGATTGAAAGCAACCCTGTCTTCCTTGCAAGAAACTATAGTCACAAGAGTCTCAAAATGTCCTTTGATCAAAGAGAGCCTCAGCGTCATGATCTGATCACTAACTCTACATAGAAATTCTTCTAGACTTGCAAAAGGGGAAGTCTTCACAGCAAAAAAGCCACAAGGTTCCCTTTACACCCATCCCCTCTAACACTCCAGAAAAAGGTGTAGCTGCCAGACAACTCAGTATATTGGCCTTCATTAGCAAGTCTTGTCTCAGTGCCACTATGCTCATTTCATATTTTTGAAGCTCCTTCATGATGAAAGCAGACCTTTGCTCACGATGTGACACAGATGTCCTATGTCCAATATCCATTGGCTTACATTTTTCATAGTAGCAGGATGATGATCGGGCCAAGGCTGCGGCATTCTGGGACTCCTGCTTTCATAACTAGTCTTAGATCCCTTATTGTTATTGATGTTCGGCTACATCCAGCCTCTATGTCAAGACAGAGTGAGGTTCGGAAGTCTTCAAGCAATGCCTGTGCGTGAAGTTTTTTAAATGAGGAAAGGCACGAAACCAATCCCACTCTCTGAGCGACTGCTACCTTGACCCAAAAAGAACAAGTCTGCATCATTGGAGGCAACAGACACTGAAGGTGTTATGTCAAAGTTTTCCTTCTCTTAAATGCTTGCCTTGATGAAGGCTGAAGTGTACAACTCTCCCGGTGGTTTTACAGTGCCCTCAGACACCAACCTGAAAATTTCTACATCCAGTGCAAACTATTTACCCAAAGCTGGGACCTTAACATGTAATACCACCCTGAGTCAGGGTGGATCTGGGAACAGCAGCAATTAAGAGGTGGTTCCACACTCCTCAAAACCTCCTGATCATAGGCCTTGATGTAGTTTAATGTCTTACCCAGGACATATATATATATATATATATATATATATATATATATATATATATATTGTAAAGAGTTTGGTTTGATCCACTTCCCATAATTGAAAAACATCAAATTTTAGTTAAAGGTCATTGCTCAGTTTTGGGGTAGTGCACCAAGCTGAGAATTTTATTGCCCTACCATTTCTGTTTACACACACACACACACACACACACACACATTAAAGTGAAATACCATAAGATTGAAGACAGTCACCTAATATTGTCTACATAGCTTGGAATTTGTGGGGTGCTGAAATTCTTACATGGATACATAATATCCATGAACATTATAAAGCTGTTCATATATTAGTTGTGTTTGTTTGGTGTGGGTGCACTAAATTTAATAACATCTACAGCATTTACCATACATGCTCGAAGATGTTTAAATCTAGGCAACACAAGGTCTAAAAGATTACCTGAATGTCATTTGAATTCTTGGAATTAGTTTAGGGTGGTACATTATCTTACCAGAATAAGCCTTCACCATCGTAATGTGGTAAGCATATATATTCCTAAATTGTGTGCAACTAAATCTATGTATGTCACACTAGAATGACTCTACTAGTGATCTCTTTGAATTCCAGCAGTACACATTTCACATGTTTACAGAGGCACTGCCAACTTGCCAAACATTCTGCTGACAGGTTGGATCCATACATGTCTCTTCTACACACAAAACTGCTTGAAAGAGTTGTAAACCTACATGGCTCATCTACCAAGCAACAAGTTGCCTGTCTTCTAGACAATGTTCTTTGGTCCATGAGAGATGTGTAGCAGGTATATATTCTTTTGATGAGAAATTACAAGCTCCTGGTACATTTGACCTGTTAACAATTTTTGGTGGATTTGTATAAATACAAAGAAATAAAATAGAATTTGAACAAAGAAATATTAACAAATATATTGTCAGGACATTTTACAAAAAAAAAGATGAGAAATGAAATAAAAAAGTGGTAAGTTAAAAGCAACTTTAAGTGTCTGTAGTTGAGTACTCACATTTTGCAAGAGCGAAAAAGAATACATCTTTTTGCTATGAAAAGTCACTGAGAAAGAGTTTGAGTCTTTGAATCTCACACCACCTGTAAATTGTCAGGAGTTGATAATTTCAAAATCTCACCGCAATGAGATTTTATTAATCGGTGGGTAGTAATTCAACAGATGCAATAACTGATGCCATAGTGTCACTAATAGTTTCCTCATTGGTTGATGATTATGAAACCTTCATGGGATAGATTAACTGATAGCTAAAGGGAATACTAACGTTGAGCTGGGATGTGATTTGATGCATTGTTCCTTTTCATTGGTTGGTTCTTCCGTCTCAGTTGTTAATGGTCATTTTTTTGTATCGACCCTTACTACATTTGACTGAGAAAATTCTTTTTGCAGTTGGCTCATTGTCCTAGCCTCAGCAATCATCTGTAATCAAATATTATTAAGTCCTGTCCACATCTCATGGCTGTCACAGCTACACTGCTTTCTTTACCTATTGTGTCACATATGCATCATCTGGTTGAATCCATCTCTACAAGTTGTTGGGTGGAGTTAACCTACTCAGTGTACTGCTGTCTTTAATTATCAGGCACTTTTATTTATACACACACATCAGGAAAAACATATGACAAAGTGGAAACAAAGTTTACGTTGATGCAACTACATATGCACACAAAAGGAGAGGGGACACTGTGAATTTAAAATTATATTATGTAAATATATGTTTTGGGTATATAGTCTAGCTAATTTCATTTACTTTCTTTTTCTTTTTTTGTTCATGTTTCCATCACTTTTTTTTTTTTAAATATTCAACATTGTGATAATAGAAGATCTGCCAAGAATAGTGAAATGTTGTAAGAACCTGGATGTAAAGTTATATTGAATGATCTATCGATTAAAGCTTTCTATACATTTTTATCTTAGTAAATTGTGACATTTTTTTAATCAAAATTATGGTCAAACTCATTACAGTGAACAACTAATGAATTTAGTGTGTTGTTTTATAAAAGATTCCTTTTGTGTTCATATAATCTTTTATTTAAATTCTTTGAGGTTTCTTCTATGTATTCCTTATGGCAATTATTACAGTTGCAATAGATATAAGGAGCAGAATAAAATCATTAGATAGAGCAAGTTCTCAAAGACAAAACACTATGTTTTTCATATAGTTACTATCATTGACTATACATTTTTCACCACTGATGAACAAAATCTTACCTGCCTGTAAAAATCTCCCCCAACAGAAATGACACATGCATTAGACACTAACTAGGCTCATATCCCTGCTGAGGGTGAAAGTGATATTTGGGTGTTTATTGAATTATGCATTTTTTATTTTTTTAATATATATATATATATATATATATATATATATATATATATATATATATATGTGTGTGTGTGAAAAGTGTGTGTATATAAATATATAATTATTTATATATTATATGTGCAATACTTAGTAGTTTGTCTGACGATCATAAAAGCGTGAAACACAGGGTCACAAACTCGCATCAATCCAAACAAATATATATATATATATATATATATATATATATATATATATATATATGAAATTTACTTGTAAAAAAGTATTTTGGACACAAGGACAAATTTTTATTGAGCATATTCTCTAGATATATTTGACTAAAGAAAAGATCAGTGTTTATTTCCAAATGCAGCTATGAAAACAAATTCCCACCATGTTACCTGCAAGCTGATCATGGTTAAAGATACTAAACAATTAATATTTTCATGCCAACTGCTCTGAGAAGCTTTTTTTTCCTTGGTGCCCTGACTACATGAATTTAGCATGTTATGAGATTGGCATCAGGGTACCACCCTTTTAAAGTTGAAATAGTTAAATGTAACCACCACTTCTACTCCAACAGTTTCTTTTCTTGTACTTCCTGCCTGTGGAATCCATTTCTGTCTACTTTTTTCCCTGAAAACTACAGTCTTCTAAAATTTAAATACAAAATTAATTGCTGTCTTCTTGAATCCAGTTCATTTTTAATGATTTCCTAAATCCTCACTATACTCAGCCATTTCTCTCATTTTCACTCTGTATTCCTCTGTGCACTAGTGGCATTCCTGACTTGCTTTGAGTGAACTGATTAAAAAAAAAAAAAAACAATAACTTAATCTGATAAACTTTATTTCAAATACCAAATTTTAGAACCAAAGAAAGAATACATAAATAAAATAAAATGAATATACTCATGATCAGGGCTATACACAATGTAAAACTGGTTTCTGCTTTATCAACATCCAACAAGCCCTCAGTTGTACGCACACACATATATGTATGTATGTGTGTGAGAGTGTGTGTGTGTGTGTGTGTTTGAAGGGGAGAGAGCCCAAACAACTGTACCCATGTTCTGATGATTAAGATGTGATGAAATTGTCACCATGCAGTGTTGATATCTATCTTCAAAATGTTTATATCTATAAAGATTCTTCTCCCCATCCCATATATTTGAGATATATCGTCACTAACAGGGTTTTACATATATTATACATTTTATAAATGCATAATGTAAAAGAAGATGGGTGTATGAGGTATTAGTATATATATCTATATATATATATATATATATTATGTGTTTGTATGTACAGTTTTCTGTTGATGTATATTTAAATCATGTCTGTCTGTATAATTCTGTAGAAATTATACATTTCTCCATATACCTTGTCTTTCAGACATTGCTAAAATATCAATAATGAAAGTAACTAAAAAGCAAAAATGCTTGTAGGCAATCAATATTTTACAGGAATTGTCATTCATCCTTTATATATATATATATATATATATACACACACACACGTTGGATAACTATGCAGATTCTTCTTTGAATACACGTGTGTGTATATGTGAAGCAAACGTTGACAATCTATAAAGTTTCATGAAAAGATGCCAATGTAAGATATATGCACCTATTTTATTAGAAATTCATAAAATTCTATAAAAACTTTTCAAGTATACAAAGCCATACATTTAGAAATAAGCTGTTATTATAGAGAATCTGAGTTTTTGAGTTTCACTGAGATGCAGAACTGAATTTGGTCATGAAACATCATAATTGGAATGGCATTGGGTATCTTTTTTATTGTTTTTTTTTTTTTTGTTTTGTATTTTTTTCATTTTAGTATACTACAATTTTTTATTAGTTTCATTTATTTCTTTACTAGTTGCATTTAATATATATCATAGTCTGTTTGCTCCTTTCTGGTGGCATGACATTGCATTTTCCACTGGTGAGTATTTCTGTGCCAGCTTTATGAGAATTGCCTTAATAACATCATGATTGCATTTCTACATGATGACAAAGATGGTTAGAGTAATAATGAATTCTCCCCATTATTATTATTCTTATAATAAGTTGAGTTGAATTCTTTGAATGTATTGTATCTCTTAATGTATAAACAAAAATTTCTTTACACTTATTTCTGTGTGTGTGTGTCTTTACATTGATCAACATAAGAAAAATACTAAATATCTGAATTTATTTAAATATATCTTATTTTTCTTCCAAATTTGCCTCAGTATCTCTCTACCTTTTTCCTCTCTACCTCTTTTGTCAGTATTTTCTCATAAATCCACAATTCTTTTTTTATTATTTTTTATTCTTTTTTTAGTTTTTCAGTTTTAGAAAAGAGGAACTTTATTGTATATTGACTTATTTTTCCCAAGCTTTTTTGAATACCTGACACAATTTCTGTAATAATCTTTTACATATTTTTTTGCATATATATATATATATATATATATATATAGTTTGAGAAAATTAGATAATTCATTTTTCTATAAAATCTGAGAGAGTAAAGAGTGAGATGAGTTTCTCACCAAAAAAGAAATCATAAATGTGAAAGAGAAAAACTGGGAGAAAAGGGGAAGAAAATGAAAGAATAGCAGACAGGAGTAGAAAGAGGAATAATCTGAGAGAGATGATAAAATAAAAGTGATAGTTGTGTGAGTGAAGAAAGAAAAATGTAGTAAAATTAGAAAGACTGAATGATGAAAAAGTAAGACAAAAAATTAAGTCAGTTATTAAGAGATTGAAGATGTTATAATCATGTGGAGAGACATATTGTGACAGTATCTGCGAAAAAACAAATGTCATAAACACACACACACACACACACACACACACACACACACACACAGAAGAGATTTCAAAATAATTTGGGAAAGATTAAAAAAAATCTGGAGAAACTATATGCTAAGTGTGTTGAACTGCCATCAGAATATATAGAATAGTAAATACATTTTGTAGTTTCTTGATCATTCTGAGAGATTTTCAGCATTCTGCATGTTTGTGTGTGTGGTTGGTTTTCAGACCTGTTATAAAAATTTGACATTTTTGGCAAAAGTGGGGAAAAACCAAGAGGAAGATCAGTTAGTTGCATTTGGCACACACACACACACACACAACAACAACAACAAAGAAAACTCAAATCTGTCCAGTCATCGCATATATAAAATTGTGATCTATGCATCTGTTTGTCGTGAGTGTGTCTTACTAAAAGCTAGTAAACTACTAAGCTGTTTTTTTTTTTTATAGAAAATTATGTAAGATATGAACTTTGATCACCAGACAATTTAAAACATTAGTTTGCCTGAATATAATGATGATTCACTGTAAATGATAAAACATATCACTGAAATATGGAGTATTGTTACAGTATTTACACTGGAGCTGCCCAAACTTCCCTTTCTGGCCTTGATGGAGCATTTATGTGGCCTTGTGGGTGATGAATTATTTTCCACATTACAACCTCTTATATTGCTAGCGTCTTGCAACTGGATCACTATTTTCAAGGCAAATGTTCAGACAAGCTACATTCCTTACTTTCACCAGTGCCAACCTTTACAGCTAAAAGCCACCATGCCATATACACAGGAGTGACTCATCTTCATTCTCTTTGTGTTCTATTAGTAAGGAGGAAGTTCCATTCCAGAACTATTAATTTGTGGAAGCAACACCCAAGAATAGGTTTCCCTGATTACTATGATCTTAACCACTTTAAGTTTAGTCAACCATTATCTATCTTGCATATCCTCATTATATACACTTCTTATTTTCTCTTTTGACGGACTTAAAATAAACTTCATTCAGTAATTGTCTACCTTGAGTGGCACTTTGGCCTTGTATTGGGTGAAGAATAGCATAAAAAACAATATTCTTATCTGTTAATCAATTATTGTTTACTTACAAGCATATTTATCCTGAATTAATGACATTCTTTGTGTTTTAATGATTGGATGTTATTTAATTTTGAAAGGAAGTTAATTTCCTTTTTGTTTTTGACTGAGACAAATAGAAATGAAACAACTCTTTCAAAAAATATCTTTATGATTTTAAGAAAAAAAGGTTAATAAGTTTTTCCTCTTTATTTCTTTACACTTTGATTGATTGGCACTTCAATATCCAAACTAACAATAAAAAACTTTGCAAGGAAAATTAATGATGTTTGTGGAATCTATTTTAACCTGGGCAACATTAGAAAACCTTGCTGTTTTTGTTAATGATTTTTTTTTCTTCAGAAAAGAGCTGAGGAAGCAGAGAAAGTTCTGGTTCTGTTTTTGAATTGAAGTTAATGTGGTACATTCCAGAAATAAATATCTATATGAGTTACAGACCCCCCACCAAAAAAAAAGTTGGTAATTTAGATAAACAGTAACTGCATATTCGTGGGTGGTGATGGGGTGTAAATGTTGATTTCCCAAATATATTACCTGTACATTTTTCTCATTTTTCATTTCTTTTTATATTTTAGAAATGTTTTTCCAAATGAATTCTAGAAACTGATCATTTTCTACTAATCAGAAAGCAAAAATATTTGAAGAATAAACTTATTCTTCAAAATATTTAATCAGGTTTATAGGTTTAGCTGACTGCCTATTTTCTTCATGGTTGATGAAATACTGACTAGTTCACATCAGGCATCACTAGTTGATGTCTATTCAAAGTATTGAAATTCTTGTTCATTTTTTAAGGCAGCCATCATTCCCAATACTACATAATTTTTCAGTTCATTTCCTCTTGTGTCATCAAGGATTGTGTATTGAGTATCAGAAACTTTTATTTTAATCATGAGAAAACGTGATGCACATTTATTCATTCTACTGATCATTTTTAAAATAGGCTTTTTAAATAAAATATTAATATTATTAACTACTGATTACATAAAACAGTATGCATAGCTGGTTTTTGAAAAATGTTTTTTGTTTATCTGGACAGAATCAGTTGCACTCCCAAGATAAATGATGAGGTGAAATATTAATCCTTTATTGAAAATTGGCTCACATTTTGTAATCACAGGCTTTTGGCAGTTTACTGTTATCATCTGATTGCCAACTCTGCAAAGTCGATTGGTTTTGGTGTGACAAAGAAGAAAAATACCATTTCAATTCCTTGTAAGTAAGTAATCCAGTTACAGTCAAATTTTGAGACAGAAACAAAAACTTATTTTTTAAAATTATCTTATCAGATTTGTCTACATAATAAATGCAGTGAGAACAAAATGTGGTATTGTGTACAAAATATTATTTGGTACCAATTCTTTAGATATTCAGAGACAAAGTATTTTCATTCTTTGTTACTTTTTATTATGACCCCCATTTTTTAAACATAATATTATGACTTCTAGGTAGTCAAGAGTACAGTGCATGAGGGGCACTGAAAAGTTCTTAGTCAGACCCACTTGCCAGAATCTGGGAAAATCATAATTTCTTGGTTGGTTCTATATATATATATATATATATATATATATATATATATATATATATATATATATATATATATATATTAATTTTTTTTTTCAAATCCAGAAAACTCAAATAAAAATATAAAGCACACCAATTGAATGAATTAATCAAATATAATTGATTAATATTTTTAACCTTCCTATGGAGAATTGTATCACCGAGGTGTCTTGGGTTAAAGCCGGCATCGATGTTTTTGTAACTTCTCAGAAATATCAGATGAAAGCACAATCTTCTCATAGGTTCAGACATGCATATGAAATTGACTTATGAAATGTCCATTTGATATATGAATGACCTGAAAGAATGAATATTATAGAAGTATAATTTTTACAAGTCACAAATACTAAGAATAAATATATATAGATACACTTGTATAGCAATGTTATTTAAGTATTACTTACATATGTAAAATACAATGTGTGTGTGTGTGTACATAATAGATTGTTAAAAAGTTCTTAGCCCAACTAAGAAACCTTTTCTAAAAATTTGATATTTTGATAATTTTTGGGAGAGTGTTAGGCTGACAACACAGTCCTCTTATATATGCAAGAGAATAAAGAAGAGAAAATGAGTGACAAATGACCCTTGAAAAAAGAGGAAAAAATTAAAAATAAATTCATTTTCACAAAATGTTTCCATTTGTCTACTTTTTGTAACTCTTCCAAGCATTTTTTATTCTTGTGGTATTTCATGGAATTCTTTTGAGATGATGTTATTGCATTTGTCTATATACTTCATCTTGGGAAACAAAGAATTAGAGAATTGGGTGTTAGAAAGGCAAACCTAGAAAGCTTCTTCAGTTAGACAAAAAAACTTTGCAGTTAGATGTGCATTTCTTCTGTATGTGTGGCTAATCAGTAACATGTTCCAATTGCTCTTTTCTCTCTTTGCATTTCCTATTATTTGGGTATGGGTTGCTTGTCCACCATCATAATTATGTCCTGAAAATAATTGTAGCATTCTGAAAAAAAAATCTTTGGAAAATATTTTATCAAAGCTTTCTATTTTACTTAAAAGAAATATTTTGAACAACTAAGATGAGAATGCACTAAATAAAAGATCGTTGCAAACAACACTTTAGTCCAAAGATTCTCTCAGAAATCTGAAGGAATGTCAACAAGATAAAAATAGCACTAAATAAGCAAGAGAAAGAAATGGACAATAATAAATAAATTATAATTCAATCACATAATTAACAAAATGGTTAATATGTAATGTAAATAAATGAAATATGTTCAGAAAATATGAAATCTAAACTTGTAGTAAGAATTAGGAAACAATACTTCCTGCCATTTTTGATTTTTGTAATGTTTTGGTCAGATTCCTGCAAAGAATTCACTTCTCTTTCCCCTTTTCTACTCTCTGCCATTCTCTTAGAAGTTTTAGCTAAGATGATTGCTTTTGTTGCTTTTTCAATTCATAGAAGTGTATTTTTTCTTAAGTGGCTTTAATGGTACTCAGGGTTATTACATTTGTATTATTCTAAGTTTTTTTTTTTTTAATTTGTTTATGGAAATTCTAAAATTTATTTTTGTTCTGTTCTCAAGATTGAGAAGACAATGAAAGTATCACTTAATATGTCATTGTTTAAAAAAAATGTTTGAAAAGTAATTCTGGGAACCATCTTAATAAACATCTAAGAGTGAAGAATGTAAAAAATCAGCACATTTTTTTTTTTTTCCTGATAGAACACTAACATTAGAGAAAGTCATCCAAATATCTGTAACAATTGAATCAGCCATAAAATTTAGTCTCAGCATTCAACATGCACAAGGCTTGACAGTGAATGAATCAGCCTTATTCATAGATTACCAGAGAAATGTGAATTTTGTGGGGAAAATATAGGGTGTTTTGAATGCCATCATATCTAACATACATATTGTGAAAGGGTAGAGAATATAGCAAGAAATAATTTATTAAAAGGGTAAAAGATGACAGATATCTAACTGGATAATATTAATGGTTGTTTGGATTAAAGCATATATACAGTTGGTGTGTCCTGTTCACCTTTGTGACTAGGTGATGATGGAGGTAGACACCTGTGTTTCATGTTCAGTGATGAATTTGAGGAAATTGAAAGAATTTTAAAATTTATACAGGGCAGTTGGTGAGGCCATGCCATGTATTTGATATTGAAGTGTTATATGAGTGAAGTAAGAGTTCTCTATCATTATTGATTGTAAAAGGAAAGGTTCAATATTGTTGGGCAAGAATTGTTTGTAGAAAATGATGTTAGTAGGTCTGTCCCATATAATGCTAAAAAAAAGTGGTATACCCTGGAGAAAAAAGGTCCCCAAATTGATTAAAAAATTTTAACATGTAAATGTTTATGTTAGTATTAAAGAGGGAAGACCAAAGTATTTTCTGAATATTTTTTCAGATTTTTTAATCCTTCCTATAAATGTTAAAAATTTTATTTTTCTCGAACCAAAAAAATTTCGTAAATTCGATCGGCCATTTCTGCCCAAGTTTGTAAACAAAAATCAAAATTAGTTAAAAAATCATGTAAAATTCAGTTACACCTTTTTCTTTTGTTATTTTAGGAAATTTAGGATGATTAAAGTATACTTAATGTAATTTGAAAGAAACATTACTTACTTTTTTAGCAGAAAATTTTTTAATAGAGATATTTCCAACCATGGTGCTTGCTTTGGTGCATGTTTGAGGGGCGTTAATTGATGTACATCAATTTATTGACAACTTACGTCAGGGTAATTTATCGTACGGTACTGCAGAAGTGATGCAATTCGTTCTAATTTTAAGTGAACCTGGTTAGTAAATTGAAAAAAAAAATAATTCACTTTCAAATTTTTTTTTCTTTAACCTTACGTTTGAGGAAAAATTTCTGCATTGAAAATAAAATTTAAATTATTAAAAAAAAAATCAAATTTTACAAGTAAAAATAAAACAGTAACAACACTTTTTTGAGTTGAGTTGTATTTGTCATGAAATATTTTTCTGAGAATATAAAAATTACATCAAACACCATTAAAATTCATAATTAAAACAGGTTAACTTAATGAAATGAGATTTTATTTCTTTTTATTAAGGCAGACTTTTTTTTCTATTTATTAATACTTGTGATACATATTTTATTTATTAATAAAATTAACATTGAAATGCTATGCAATCAATTTCAAACTTTGCTGTGTTGTTAACTGAACGAATGCAAAGCAATTTCTGAAGTAAAAAGAACTTGCTTCTATCAAGAGAAACAAGTCTACTTCATATGACATTATTTCAAAGCTGTGCATCCATACTTTCGTTGGAGATGATTTTAAATACAATTTTGGAATATTAAAAAATTATTTTAAAAATATCAAAGGTTGTCAGATTTTAATGAGCTTTCAAATTTATGATCTTCAAAAAGTAGAGAACATAATATGTCATTTCCATAAGGTTTCATAAAGAAACTTAATTTTAAAATATATAACAACTTTTTGTCATTATGTATTTAAAATAGAAAAAAAGAAAAAATTATTGTAAAAATTCATTTTTCATCAAAAATTTTTTTTTCTTTCAGATAAAAATTACCTTAGTCAGAAAAGTCATAAAAAGCTTTTGTAATTAAATATTGACTTAGTTTTATTGGGTTTTGTATTTTTACAATTAAGGTAAAAGTTTGGACAATTTTGCACATTTTTTTACCAAAAAAAATCAATGATTTAGAATCTTCAGAGTCTTGTGCATTTAATTAAAAAAAAAAATTCAGGTTGCAAAAATAAATTTTTGAAGTTTTCATAAAATTAAGTTTGAGGGGTGTAACATATATATAAAAAAAATATTTATACCATGCATTCAAAAAGACAAACATTTCTAAAATAATTTCATTCATTTGTGAATAAGTTCTGAAGGTTTCATTAAAATCTAACAAGTACTTGATTTTTGCAAGATTTTCCAAATCAATGTGTTTTTTTCAACTGAAAACAGTGAAAAACAAGTAATGCTAATTATTACCTAATTTTTGACCTAAAAAAACAAGATTTTCAACCTAAATGTAAAACAAAAAAATAATTGAAAAATACCTTTGTCTTTCCTCTTAATAATAACAAACTTTTTCATGATAAAATTTTGCATTTATTAAGTTTGGGGCCTTTTTTCTTCATGCTATGCATTTTGGGGCGACAAAACGGACAGACCTAGATTAGAGGAGTGTTTCTCAACCAGTGCACCTAGAAAGGTAGCCAGGTGCATCCCAAATTAACAGAAGAGTAATTTATGAATTATTTTTATATTTAAAAAATCTTTATTTTTAAAACGCCAGATACGCCAAACACATGGCATCCATGTTTAAGTCAAACTTTTGTCATTTGATATTTTAAATTGGATGCTAAATTCTTTAATCTTTAGGAAGGAGAGTATAATCCCTTTCCTTTTGCCTTTCCCAAGCGACTTGAATAGATGACTATTGACCTCTCTCTAAAAGAAATAGTAGATTCTTCATAAATCTCTTTAAATAAAAACTGTACCATTTAAATATACAGTGTAATGTTTTAAAAATAAATATTTCAGGAAACCTAATTATTTGTTCTTTTTTCAAATTTCATAATTAATTTTTCCTTAATTAAATTTTAAGTGTGCCCTAGAATTTTAGTCATTCTACAAGTGTGCCCTGAATTTAAAAAAAAAAAAAAAAAAAGGGTCAAGAATCACTGAATTAGTCATGTTTCACTTGCATTAGGAGGAGGATAATGTTTTATTGAAATTCAAGTATAGCTACTGGTTGAGTTTGATTCAGTATTAAGTGATGAATTTGGCTGTTTAAATGATTTTACAGTGTTTATAAGTTACCATGATTGTCAACTATTCTTATTAGGAGCCTGTGCTCATTTAGCTGATATCCAAAAGCAATACTGAAATTGTTTCAGTGTGTAGTGGAACACTATAAACAAAGTATAAACATGTTAATATCTTGTGACATATTATCTAATATCATAAATAGAGGATAGAGATTGTGTAAGCTTCATTTGAGTTATGCATGTTGGCAACTTGAGTTGAAATACAAAAACTCCTCACCATTAATACTGATTGTGGTTTATATCAACCCACTCATTTGTAATTTGGTGTGCATAGTGCCACAGCATCTTTCTAAGTGAATGAAGGACATTCCTTTCTGCATGTGTGGGTGGATGATATTTTGTTTTTGGTGATTGATAGCATTACCTTTTGAATCTTCAGAAAGTATTTCCTTGTTCTGAACAAACTGGAACTTAAATTGAAAAAGTCACTATCTGGGTTTTCAGATCAGTATAGTTGCCCTTCAAGAAAAAATTAGTGCAGTGAAAAATTTTAAAGCAGGATCTTGCTCAACAGAGTGACAGAACCTCACCAAACAACAGAAAAATGTTAATATTTATTGCACATGAGTACAAATAGGGCATAAGGCCAATAATGGGGAAAGGGGAAGGTGGGTTATTATCTGTTTTATACTAAATACTTAAAAAAAAGCTAGCCACAATCACTGACCCAGTCATGCTACAATAACCCTTGCACCAAAACACTGCATTCTTACATACCATTCTTACTACAACCACCTCAAAGACTTTATGAAGTCCTAACTAGTCCCCATATGTACAATTTTGTCTGTTGGGTGGGGATACAGAAACAACTTTTAAAAATTTATAGACTCCAATGAATATTTACAATGGTAAACAAAATTTATTTACAAGAAACAAAATAAAACAGTAATAACCCCCACTCCAACAATCACTAAATGTGGCAGTTAATCCAGACTAAATTAATGCAGAAAAAAATATCACACAGATGACCTAAAACTTACAGAGACAAACCCTCACCCAAACAGAAAGACAAATACAAAAAAGTCACACTCAAAAAGTGAAAAACATCTCACATCTACCAGATAACTGACATCTCTGCTCAGGGGAGGAGGAATTAAACAAAAGAAAGTGGGGGCAAAAAATAAAAGCAGCCAATGAACATACATACTCTAGCTAAGTTAACTTGGATGAAGAAAAATCTAAAGAAAACACAAACCTAAACTAACTTCAGGCAGGGTTGCCAATGTTCAATCCCAAAATCCTTAATGCCAAACCAGCATCAAAATGCTACTCCAAGTCGGCACCTTTCATTTGGCACCTAATTCTGATGGATGGAGTCGTTTCTTTAGTCAGCTTCATCAGACCAAGATTGCCTGTCAAATCATCACGAACAGCCCCCTACCTCCTAACTGACACCTGATATAATGCCTTACGAGACAATGATCAAACATACCAAATGAAGATTGTCCTGAATAGTCCTGCCCTTCACAACACAAGTCTGCTCAGGACCAATCGGACTAGAGAGGACAGCCTGCAAATGGCCAGCTAAGATCTTGGTTAAAATCTTCAACTCTGTGTTTAACATCGTCAAAGGCCGATAATTATCTATCCCATCCCCACCATTTTTGTTCTTGCGAAACAACTTAATCACACCCCTGGTGAAGTGTTGAGGCATCAGTGCTAGCAAGGGAACAAAGATGGGTGACTGCCTCAAGTACATTTCGTAAGGAAAACCATCTAATCACGGAGTTTTGTCCAGACCAACCTGCTTCAGTGCATCCCAAATCTCAGACTCTATAATGCGACTCTCGCACCCAGCTGCTTCATCCACCTCAGGGTGGGGAAAGTCAGCTAAATAGGCATCGAACTGAGCAGGGCTCAGTCCAGGCTCCCTGGTAAACAGCTCCTGAAAGTAATCTCAGAAAGCCTCACATATGCCCACATCTGTAGTCACAGTCTACATGTTCAGCAACATGATGCTTGCAATATGTCAATTGGATGCTTTTCAAGCTTCATCAGCACACAATTCAGTGACCATGTTTGTTGCCTTGGAAAACATTCTTTTTAACCTAGCCTTAACTACTACAGCTTGATCCTTTTTGATAAGCAAGGAGGCCAGTTCCACCTTACCTAAGGCTACATCCTCACTATCACATGATTTGATTGCCTGATCTACTTTCTCTACACATGCCTTTTGTGCCGCTAATCCTGCTTGATTGACTCACTGACTAAAATCAGCAGCAAAAGACCTAAGTTTAGATTTTTAATGATCCCACCATTTATTCCCAACCACAGCCCCTGTCAATTCCTGCTATAACATTAGTAGTAGCTGGTCCCAGAAATCTTGCTCACTAAATAATGATGCATTCAGTTTCCAGAATCTAGCCATCTTATCTTTAGGCTTCTCTAAGTTTACACAAATCTGAACAAGCCTATGATCTGAGTAAACTCTATCATGGAAACTTGGACATCCTAAATGCTCTACATGAACTCTCTTAACTAGGACTCGGTCAATGTATCTACAACACACCACCGAATCCAAGCTGCCACTCTTAATCCAAGTTCATACTACCAGCCACGGGTGCTCATTTCCATACTTATCGACAAAATCAAACGCATCAATAAGTCCCAAAATGACTTAACATCCATGTTGTTAGTACTGATCTTTTCCTCTATACGATCTATATCAGAATCAAGGACAGCATTCCAATCACATATTACTGGAAGATTTTTTGGCTTGTCTTCAATGCATAAAAATTATAGAAGATATTTTTATTTAAAAAGTGCAGGCTTCCATAGTATCAACCATAGCAAATGTCTCTGCTGCCTGCATACTTTTTACAACTCTCTTGACTGTATGAGATTGCCAAGAAATAGGAACATAACTATCATTGTCGCCCACAATAAAGACAATGTATCATGCTTGAGATCCTGCATTACTAAATGCTACCAGTTACATTCTTGCAAAATTGCCTTAGTATTAACAGTCTAGATGAGATTTTCTTAGTTTTTCTAGCTGATTCATTTACCACTGATATACTTTACCACCTTTCTATCTTTTAAAGATATCACATCACTTATCTCATAACTTAAATCAGGCCATATCTGTGTTGCTAACCAATTTAGCTTTTCTATTGAGATCGTCATTTGACAAAACTGAGTTTGAATTATAGTCAGTCTTTGTATGCATCATAGGAATTGATTTGACAAAGTCATTTTGACTAATTATTATGGACTCCTTTCGCTGACAAATCTCAAGACCAAGATATTTGAAACTTGAAGTTTTTTCTGAACTGAACATAAAGACTTGCTTGATTTTCTTTGCCACATTTTCTTCAAATTTTTCAGTGCCTGCTCAGAAGAAGTCTTTCACATGAGTTGATATGATTCCACTAATCTTATCATATCTTGCCCTATTCTTGGTAAAATTTCATTATTTGATTTCACAGATTTTTTTGAACATCCAGCCTTTTTTGGCTTCTGACTGCTACTCAATTCATGAGTTTTTGCATTGTCACTCATAGAAAGACTAATATTTTCCCATCAAGTGAACCATCCACAGCATCTTCAAAATATGTACTTTGACTATTTTGTTCTACCAATAAATCATCTTCCAAATTTTCCGTATTGGATATGTTCTCATCAGTTGTTGGTGCATTCAGTTCTTCAACAAAATCATTTTTATACATCTGCAGACAACATGGATGGACTCTAACATATCTCCCTCCATGCTTGACCAACATCTGCTTGTTTTCGGTACCTATAACTGTCCCATCCAACAGTATCTCCATTTGTATGTTTAACGGCAGTAATGTGTCTCACCTTTTGATACATAGCTCTTGTAATTTTTCAGATGTCTCTGCCTGGACAAAAGCCTTTCTTGCTGCATGCCATAGCATTCAAGTTGTTAGCTATAGATTCACTTGATGTGACCAAGCTGCAACCAGTATCTTCCATAGTTTTGAGTACCATTTCATTAAGTATAGCATTGTGGCTTTCATTTAATCCATTGCATCATGGACGTTGTGCTGGTCTAGTTTGTACCATAACATTTAACTTCTGAAAAAGCTTTCTCTGAAAGCTTCGTTATTAAATTCCCACCTGTTATCAGTTACAAAACTAGAAGGAGGTCCAAAATATGCAATCCATAACCGAAATACAGTGTTAATAATTTCTGAACTTTCTTTTGACTTTATTATAGAAGCTACACTATCTAGTGAAATGATCTATTAAATGAAGAATTTTGGTCCCTTTAATTTCTTTTATGTTCATTGAAGTGTTTTGCTAAAGAGAAACCAACAATGGGCTTGGATGATACTCTCTTGTATTTTAAGCATATGTCATAATTAGAAGTAATTTTCTGAAGCTGTTTCATAAGTTCAACATCATGAACTCTTGCATTTTTCAGAAGAGGACTCATTTTCTCATAATTTGGATGACTAAATTGCTTGTGAAGTTTTTTCTGATAGTCTTCTTTTTTCTCCAAAAGATTTAGTCAGCATCGTTAACAAAAAAGGCCCTTATAAAAAGAACATTACTGAATTGAGATTTTATTTTATTTTTTGTTGGGGTAAATTATTATAATGATCCTTTATTATTGTTATTGTTCCTGTAAGGAGGTGGAAATTTGGAGGTGTGGGGGAGGAGAAAAAAGATTTACTAGAAAATGTTGTGTTTGGCACTTTCTGTTTACTATTTTTTTCAACCCCTCAAAACTGATTGCAGTGAGTGAACATGCTTCTTCTTTGAAATATAATAAATAATGGTTAATAAATAAAAAGCCAATGTGTTACATTTTACATACATTGAAATACAAAGAGAAATTAAACCCTATTGAAAAGGAAAGACTTGTACTTGTGTTTGCCATCAAAAAACTTTAAATCTTTATCTGGTAATTTTTTTCACTTTGTACACAATGAGTGTTTTCCAAAAAATAAGTCTATTCCTTTTCTTCTTTTAACATTACTAAATGGGAGTATAGTGATGGGTCTTCCAACAATAAGGCTGATTACTTTGTGGTAAGTGATTTTGTAGGGGATGGCTTCATTTCAGAAAATATTTTTTTGTTCATTTGATGACTTTGGGTAATTTGCCTGTGAATATAGCTGAAGTATCTTTGGAAATTAGAAAAGATCCTCTTATGAGTAGGGTATATCTTGACTTTGGCTGGGGAAAATCATGTTATGGTTGCTGAATAAAAGTTATATTTTAACAAGTGAAAAGAGTTGTTAGACTAGTGTGATAATATTGGGGATGTCAATCAGTCATCCTTTTCAGTTTGAGACTGAAATTATTACTGGAATTTCATCAGATCTATTGCAGAATGCATGAAGGGTCTTAATGTTCTGTGTCACTTTTCTGCTCTTTTTCAGAGATTATTTTATACATAAAAATAATGATTCGTAACAACAGTAATTGTATGGACTAATGTTAATTCAGTAAATCCATATTAATAATAAGAATGACTGAAAAAGAAAAGTTTTTCATATTTATATTGTAATTATCTATTTGTTGTCTTCCTCTTAAATCTTCAAGTTAGTTTTTTATGTGCTCTCTCCCTTTAGAGATATCAATTGTGATCTTCACAATTGTATTAATTTATAGTAGTACTTGTTTGAATCAATCATTTGCTTCTCTGTAAAGAATTGAAGAAATCAAGAGCTCCCATTCAATATATAACATTGTGTTTTGGATTCCATATTGTATATTCTGTAGAGTAACCAGTTTTCATATCCGATCATAATTTGTTTAAAAATGGAGCATTTTAATTCAGCATCATGCCCACAATCCAATGTAGGTTACACATGGGAGCAATGTAACCAAATGGATTCAGTTGATTTTTCAGCAGTTATTTTATATATTTGGAATATGTTGACTATTTCCTGTGTTGGTTGTGGTATAATGGTGATCAAGCATGTCTGTTTCGCTAGATAACTTATGACTAAATAGTGAGTTCAGTCCACTCTGGGTGTGCCATGCTTTCAGTCTTGTGCCACATTTAAGCTATGCTTAGTAAATCACTATTCTCAAGTAATATCTTATTTAGGATGCTACCAACTTGAGCTGCTCAACTCGAAGCAAGAAGCTTCCTGTATAAAACTTTACAAACCAATTTTGATGCATTTTGATCATTCACAGTACACCATAAACTACATTTTTGTATTTATACTGCATTTTTACCTTATTTAAAAAGAATGAAAAAAATGTTGCTTATTTTCTTTCATCTTCATGTTACAACCAATAAAAAAAGAATAGACCCATTTTTATGAAATAAAAACAATACCTGCTAATATAATATTTGTCACAATATAAAGAGAATTGATCTTTTTGAATGAAGTGTGTGAAAACTAAATGCATTTAATGCCTCCTAATAACAAAAACAGGACAAACATTTTGATTAATGCATAATGGTCAGCTTTCATTTGTTTTTGTTTTGTAATTATTTCATTTTTCAGTTCTCCTTTCTGTAGTTGCTTTTGTGATGAAGAACAGTTTAACAAGATTAAATTACATTTGGTTTTAAATTTGCCTACTTCTGTTTTTTTACAACACAAATTTTGTATATTTCAATATGTGAAAAAAATTAGTGTATTTTGCTTGTCCTTTCAATGTATGAAGTAAAATAGAAGAATGATTCTTTTGAGATTAATTTTTATTTTATATTCATTTTCTTTGGCATACAGGTTTCAGCTTGTTTAGCATATCTATTATTTCTTAGTTTCTTTATCTTTTTTCAATTCTTGAAATCAACAGTCAGGCTATAAAGCACATCAAACAAAACATTATGAAAAAAAGTAGAAAAGACAAGGAAATTTGTTCAAAAGAGAAAAAAAAGCATATATTTTTTGCTTTTTTTTAACAGATTAACAAATCTTTTCTGGATTAAAATGGTTCTCATGATTATTAACAATTTTAATTGGATAAAGTTTTATTTTATTTTTAATTTTTATTCAACTGAACTGTCTTAAATGAGATTTAACAGAAAAAAAAATGAAAAAATATTTTAAAAAGTTTCTCTAAATATAAAAATTCCAATCATTTTCTCTACTGGCCCATACATATAAATATTTACCAGTCTATATTGACTAATATATCCTGACAACTATATCTTTATTAAATTCAGTCATCTCAAGTCTTTATTCTTGACATTTAGAATGAGAAATGGTCATTAGCATGCTCTTCAGTGTGTGCTGTCAGTCTTACTGGATAACATGTTCTAGTTAGTATTAATGTGAAGATATTGCTGTGTACAGATAATCAAAATGCCTCATATTACAGAAAATGTAGATGAATATTCACTTTAGTCCTTTGCATAAGTTCAGAGAAAATGTATTAGATGTGTACTTTTTATTTTCTTCTTTTCTATACTCCATGTATAATTGTATGGCTCATTAAATATGGATGTTAAAAAATAGAATTACTGAAAAAAAAATTAATGATGACTAGTTGCACTGTTTTAACCTTGATAATTTCACATTTCATTGCAATTAACAGATTGAATGTGAAAGGCAGAGGGTTGGGGGGAGGGTCTGAATCTGTAAGTGAAATACTAAGAATTGTTGATAGCAACCACAAATGAGAAATTTCTGTCTCCAAATTAAAAACAAAAAAATAACATTTATAAAAAAAACCAACTTGGCCAAATTTACTGCTATAAACATTTGGATAAGAAAAAGAACAGAAAAATTAGACTTAAAAAGAAAGGCATGTAGTTTATTAGTTTTCAAAGTCTTTATTTTATTTAAGATTTCTAAACTGAAAAATTCTTGGATGTTGTAGCCCATTTAACCAAAATAAATAATAAGTCTGTCTACATATGGTACACAAATATTACTCACTTTTTGCATGTAGCAATCTTTTCAAAATAATATACCATATTCTTTGAAAAGCATTCTCAAATACTCATGATTAGAAATATGAAAAAAACGTATAAATGACAATAATGTATAAAGCTCAAAGTTTGTGTGTCTTATTAAAATCTTGAGAATTAATGAAAATGTACAAAAGCTTGTTGTCTATTCATGTGTATGTATATGTGCAGTTTTCATGTAAAACTGTGACATCAAATAAATGCAGTTTTAATGGCAATAAAACTGCATAGCCTTAAAAATAATTTTGTAATTCATTTTCCATAAAGTCTTTCGTGATTTTTCTAAACAAGTCATTATTTTGTTGATAGTATTTATAATTCTAATTAAATTGTCTATTTATTCAAATAAATTCATTTTCTGCCCTGAAAGTTGTAGTCATTTAGATTTTAGCTTGGATTTAAACAATGTTTGAAGGGAAATAAGCAACATTGATATTTGTTAATAGGACATTTTGAAAAATTACCAAATATGAATTATAAAATTTTGACCTCTTGTAAATAAATGATGACTGAAATATTGAACTGTTTTAATTATAATGATTTGATAATAATGTTTTATGGTATATGAAAATCTTTCAAACAAACAAATGTATAGTGTAATAGAGAAAAGAAAAGTGATTTGGTCAATGTAATGCTGAGTATCATTACTGCTATATATAAAGAGATTTTGATGTATAACAAATCTGATATACAAAGTATATGAGCAATATATTTTAGGTATGATTATGTAATATCTAAAAATTAATTTAAAAAAAAATATTAAAAATCAACACCATGTAGAAAAGTTTTATTTGCTTTTGTATTTTTGGCAATACAACCAATGATTCTAACATTATTGGTTTTCAGACTTTACACCATCGCCCATCAGAATCAAGAAAAGTTTTAAAATTTCTACTAATTGTGGGATTTCAGTAAGTTGCTTTCCAAACTAAAGTACAGTCATTAGATTTAAATAGAAAACATTATTTTTGGGGGTATAAATTTGTACTTAATTTTAACCATGTTTTTTTTATTTTTTAATTTTTCCACTGTTTGATTAATTTCTTTGTTTTATATTATAGTTATTTGCTACTTATTTATTCTGGAATTTGAAAAACAAATTTTAGTGACTGTTGAACAATGTTCAATAACTAAGATACTATAATTTGATTCACATTTTTTAAAGATTTCATCTACTTAATTAGAATATCCTCTATTGAACACAATTTAAAAAATTCAAAATTTTTTTTGGAGAGAATGATTTTATGACTAACAAAATGTTGGTTGAAGTTAAAAAAAAGAAAAAAGTTTTTCATTTGTAATTCTTTTAAGACTAACAAGTTTGATTGAGGATAATGGTAAAATTATAATACTTGACATGACCTAGCCCATTTGAGGTTTATTACTTTTGGTTATGGACAGTTAGACTTCAAAGTAAAATTGGTGGTAGCTCATTGCAACTATTAAATGTGGTTCTATGTTGGAGAAAGGTAATAATGCAAAAACAAAAGTTCAAAGCACTTGTCCATAAAAACATCTTTGTCCACTTTGATTAGCATCTTAATAATAAGTTACTTATATTATATATATATATATATATATATAATTACAAGTTATATGACAAAACTCTTCTAAATGTTCTCTTTGAAAAGTTATTAAAAAGTTTGCACAATTTTTGAAATTCGCAATACAATCATATTCATGCATTAAAAATGTGTTTTATCTTAATTCTTTAATTACAATGAAAACCTCTCTTAAAATAAAAACTAAACTTTAAATACGCTTCATACCTTTCATAATAATTGTATATTAATTATACTTTAATCTGACTACTTATCAATTTAAATAAAATCTTCCTCACTCCATTTTCGTCCTGTTGGTGGGGCTTCGAAATACACTGGCTGCACCTCTCCAGTGGGTGAAACTCAGTCAAAGTGGCCACCTGTTCGCTGTGGATGGCGACCCATGATGCTTGAGGATGGGATCCTGATGGTTGAGTGTTTTGGGAGTTGGGCTATATATATATATATATATATATATATATATACACACACACACTTCTAAACTCCAACACCCCACTTTGGCCCTTTCATGAGCTAGATGGGCAGTTGAAGAGGCCCGATCCAATCAATTGGCTGGTTATGTCAAAAGCCCTAACTCAGGCTAATAAAACAAACAAAATGCACTCACATATACCATATCAAATATTAAACTGACTTGGTAAGCAGTGGCTGTAGAGTCAATCAAACTGGGATCAAAGGAATCTGATATGGCTGTTTCAACTTCTGAGGAAAGCCCATACTTAGGTGGATGATCCTGAATATAACCCTCCCCACATTTGAGTCTACCAGTCATGGTAAATGGGATTTGCCCCGCCTCATCATCTCTCCCATATGGGGCTCTGAGGTGGGTGGGGAGCATGGCTGATGAATTATAATAATAAACAAAATATGAGCACAAAAAAACAAGACACTACACATTGATACAGACACAAAATGTGAGACAGAAAATCACTCAAAGAAAAATTTTTTTGAAATTCATAGTAATAGAACCAACAGAAGACAAACTAACAATGAAGTTGTCACCTTTTGTAATAGAAGAACTCTTAGCAGAAGGTAGAAATAATAAGCTACTGATAGATGTAAAAGAATAACATGATGCTGAAACTCTACTAAAGATGATCAAATTCCATAATATAAAAGTAAAGGTCTACCCACACAAATTTTTAAATTCTTCTAAAGGTGTAGTGAGAAGCACTGTATACACTTGAGGAAATTAAAAACAATAATTCTATCAAAAAACAGAACATTATAGATATAAAAATAATATCTATTAAAAAATGATAGAATTATAGACACCAATACATATATCATTACTTTTGATGCACCAGAACCACCAGATGAAATAAAAATTGGATATAAAGTTTTCAAAAGTAGAAACATATATTCCAAACCGATTGTGATGTTTAATTGCCAAAGATATGGACATGGTAAGAATCAATGTACAAGAAAGCCCATATGTGGAAAATGTGGGGAGAATGGTTCTAATCATGTAGAGATCACATGTCCAAATAATACAAAATGTCTTAATTGTAAACAAAAACCATGGGGCAACTTCCAGGGACTGTGAAAACTGGAAAAAAGAAAGACATTTTAAAAATTAAATATACCAAAAAATATCTTTCTCAGAAGCAAGGAAAAGCATTTGGAACAATCTTCAATACACTATTACCCAAGCAACATCAAGCTATATCCATGAAAAGTAATATAAAGCAAATTACTTGAAAAACATGAACTAACATTCTTAATTCAAGAATTAAAAAACATATTGAAAACATTAAAACCAATTGTAAACTCAGAAATAACCACTGAACAAAAACTAACCACAAACAATGTAAATCCAACACAAAATTCACCAACAACAACTTCTCAACTACAAAACACTCAAAACTTCCCAAATAGAAAATTACCCAAACTGACAGAATAAAAATCAATCAAACACAATAGAAAACAAAATCTAAATCCGAAAAACAGAAGAAATAGAATTAAAATCAAATAAACAGGACAACCCACATAAAGATAATCAGAAAAAACAAAACAAAATGAAAATAACCTAAATGATGATGATGATCATCATCCTCTTGACTTTTGTAATCATAGTGGGATCCAAATGCAGAAGCCACACTAAATCTCCTCCACAATGGTCTATCAATGGCAGACATCAACAATTCTGGTATAGTCATACCTGTCCATTGTTTGACATTGTCCAACCAGTTTTTATGTTGGCTTCCTCTCCGACATCCACCTTCAACAGTACCTTGCATGATGGTCTTGCACAAGCTGTCATACCTTGTAATGTGTCCAAACCATGCCATTTTTTTCTCTGTTTGACAGTGGCAAGAAGAGGTTCCTGATGGCCCACAAAACTTTCAACCCTTCTCCACACAAACTCATTGGTTTTATGTTCCCAATAGAAGAGGCCAAGGAGTTTTCTTATGCATTTATTCTAAAATGCTTGAATTCTTTTCCATTTCTGTCAACAGTAATCACATTTTACATCCATATAGGAGAAGAGGATGACCAAAAGAATCCTTTAAACAAAAGATCCTGATAGAAACTAAAGATAAATTCATATTGCTTGAAGGAATGGAAGTGAAAGACAATTAAAACACCACAAGAGACAAACCAAAGAAAAGAGATAATACCCAAAACACATAATGAAGAGCAAAATAATCCAATGGAACATCTGAAATAAAGCCAAACTTTAATGAGCTTTTACTATTGCTATTGAATCTAAAACCCTGACAATGTATGCTTACAAGGAACCTTCCTTAAGGATAATAAGCTGAAATTATGAAACATAACCATATACAGAATACTGAACTTGGGGCCTCTGGTGGGCATATCAATTCTAGTCAGAAATAATATACCTCAGAGCAAAATTCAGCTTGACACCAAACTATAAGTAATTGCTGGTAAAGCAACAGTACACAGAGAAATCAACATTTGTATTCCACTGAATGATCCCATCGATAAAAATGAGCTAAAAAACTCATTGTACAGCTATGCAAATGCTTCATACTACTGGGGTGTGGGGGGGTGATTTAAACAGCCATAATACCATATGGAGAAGCAAACAAACAGACCAAAAAATTAGAATTCTTGAAGAAACAATAAACAGCAACAATCTATATTTATTTAACACCGGATCTGCAACATACTTAAACCCAAGCAATTTTTCTGCTATAGACATGACCATATGCATCCTCTCAATCTATATGGCCTATGACTTAGGGTTTATCAGGACAATTGTGGTAGCGACTATTTCCCAGTTGTGTTGGAAAACTCTGAACCAAATGAGGAAGGCCCCACATATTGAGAGTGGATTGGGAAAAATAAGAAATTCAATGCTAAGCAAGGACTCAAATGATGATGATGATGATGATGATCACTTTATGGAAACACTTAACACAACAGTTACAGAATGCATGGTGAAAGTACAAATAAAGAATAGGCAAAACAATCAATGATTTGGTAAAGGTTGCCAGGAAGCAATTGCACTTTGGTAAAATTCATTGATATGTCCACCACATAATATGAATTCAAACACCTTACAGCATGGGCTGACAGGACAATTAAAGAAGCATAGAGAGAGTGTTGGAAAAAAATATGTAAAGAATCTCAACTCTTACTCAAAAAAAAAAAAATTGGGGAAATGGTAATACAGGAACCCACACACACACACAATAAAAAAAAACTAGTGATAGGCAATGATAAAATAACTAGCAAGGTAGAAATAGCCAATCTATTTGCCGAAACCTACTCGGAAAACTCCAAGGTGGATGGAAACCAGAGATTCCATAATATCAAACAGGAGGAGAAAAAGCTTAAACTGAACTTCTCATCAAATATCCTCAAACATTACAACAAACCATATAATATGACAGAACTCAGGGAGTCCATCAAAATGTCCCATAACACAGCAGATGGTCCTGATGGAATGAATATGTTACAAATTCATCAAGCACCTCCCACAAGAATCCCTAGAATACCTATTACATATATTCAATAAAATCTGAATAAATGGAGAATTTCCCAAAACCTGGAAGCAAACAACAATTATCCTGATTCCAAAACTGGGAAAAGATCATGCAGATTCTCAAAACTATAGACTGATATTGATAAGTTGCCTATGCAAAACAATTGAATGAATGTTTAATAGGAGATTGACTTAGTTCCTGGAAAAAATAAAATGATAACAAAATTCCAATGTAGCTTCAGAAAAAAAATGAATACAGTAGATCATCTGATAAGATTGGAAACCATTATAAGAAAAACTAACATTAAAAAAGAACATCTAACCACCATTTTCTTTGACCTAGAGAAGGTGTATGACACTGCCTGAAAGCATGGGATTATGAAGGATATTCACAAACTTGATCTGCGAAGCAGATTGCCAGTCTTTATTAAAAATTTCTTAGCAGAAAGAACCTTCAAAGTACACATACGATTCACCCTATCCAATCTTAAGAAGGAATCCCACAGTTGCAACAATGCATAAACAAAATAGACAAATTTACAACAGTTTCAAAAACGAAACGCGTACACTTTTGCTAACAATGTAAGCTCTACAATGACCCAGTGCTAAAACTAAAAGATACAGAGATACCAGTCATTGAGTAATACAAGTTCCTATGAGTAACTTATGAGAAAAAGCTATCCTTTATACCACACATTAAAAAAAAAAAGATGGAATGGGGAACTCGTCAACAAACATTACTGAAACTCTACAAAACATTAGTACATTCCAAACTGGAATAGGAAAGCACCATTGAAACTGAGGAGAGACAAACTAGCCACTCAATAATACCTCAAACTGAAATCTTGTCATCTCAACCCTGCATATGACTGTATAATGGATCCAAAATCCAAACTATCAAAAAATGATTACCAAATGATGCATCTATTTTCAGTGCAGAGGCTGGTGCCATAGACATGGAGGTTACAGGCTGACTGAACAACTAAATCATCACTTAGAAATGACCATTGATGAGAAATTCAAACTACTCAACACAGACTTGAAACCCAAAATAAGCAAATACATAAAAAGGAAATGGCAGCAATTATGGGAAATACATAAAGAAAATTGTGGGGAAAATAGAAATGGTTTACCTCACAAACACCCTCGCGTCTGCCTGGCCTGTGGGTTGAGAAAGGAAAGAAAAGATCCAAGATGGCGTCCGTGACTTTTAATATTCACGGTCTCGTGCAATCACGCAAAGTCGCGTTACACACATGCTAATGAGGTGTGTCTGGGCTCCATAAAAGCAGGTTGCTTGGAGAAATTGGCAGAACGGCATTACACCCGTGTTTGGTGTACATAGCTTTGCGTTGCAGCGTGTTAGGCATTTTCAGACGGAAAGAGTTGCGTCCTTTACACTGTTGAAGTCAACTCATTTGCTACAAAAATAAACTATTTGAAATAAAACCCATTTTCTGAAAATGGACAATAAACAATAAAATAAACTGAAGAGAGATCATCCTGAGTCAAATGCACATAGGACACACACAACTAACACATGTCTATATACTTAAATGCGCGAAACAACCAAAGTGTACATGTGGATCTATCCTGACAGTAAAACATATCCTGGAAGGATGTAGAAGCAGAAAATCATATAAGGAAAAAGATACTTCAAGGCAAAGAATGTAATGGAACTGTTTGAAAAAGTAAAAATCAGAAACATTATGGACTTCCTGAAAAGAGTAAGACTATACAATAAATTATGAAATTAAAGAAAAAACAAAATAATCAGATTATCTCTACAAACTATTTAAATACAACACACCCTTCAAATACAACTTTGAAACACAACTCAATTTTGATAAGAATTAAATAAATAAATAATAAAAATAATAATCAAATAAACAAATCCACCATAAAATGACCCATAAAAGGTTGACATAAAATCCAACAAACCAGACTAATCAATCCATCATTTTCTTGAGATAGGGCTTCCGGTTTAGTTGTTTTTTTTATATTTAACTAATTATGTCCATTATTTCGGCATAAATTTTCTATATTGAAGTTTAAAATGAATTTTTTACAACGAAAAAACATTCTTGAAGATTTCATTTTAGCTTTAATTTGAAAGTTTAATAATTAAATTTACGATTTCTTTGATTGTCAAATTTAATTTCAAATTTTTAAATTTTCTTAAAAACGGCCATTTTCTTAATTTTAAGAAATTTGTAAACAAACACAAATTTATCGATTTTAAAATATTTTAAAAAAATTCTGACACGTTATTTTAGTAAAATTAAAAAATTTAAAGTTAAAGTAATCTGATTTCAAAGAAATCTTTGTTACTTATAGCATAAAAAAATAATATGCAACCAATTATTAACGAGCGGTCCCGTTCAGTTGTTCGATCTTATTGATAATAGTTGATTGACGAGCCGATGACAGCTACTACTGATGACCATAAATGACATAATTTTTAAGTCTGAGTTTTTAAAAAAATTATTCTATTTGAGTATGACACACACTAATGGAAATACAATAAATAAAATAAAATTATTTAGTGAAATAGTAAATGAAAAAAAGAAAAAATAATTTAAAATTTAAAGTTTACACTTTTACAGCTGATCGGAAAATGCAATCTGTTAATAAACGAAATGTTTTGAAAAAGGCCAATAAAGGACAAAACCCTTAAATCACGTGACCTTGTTATAATAATGGCAATTTCTGTATATCATACATGGAAATAAGGAATGTATTAAGTAAAAAAAATACAACATAAAAAATTATTTTTAAAAAAAGTAAGAAACTAAATTTATTAAACTTAGCAATTTTGGATTCGTAAATTTTTTTTTCTACTTAATTACTACATAATATCGAGGAACCCTCCTAATACAGAGCTTTACACGATTTAAAACTATTATAAATTATTATAATTAAAATTTCTTAAAAAACGAAAAAATTCTTGTAAAAATTAATTATTCATCAGAAAAAAATTATTTCTTCAGACAATAATGTCCTTAATGTTACTTATTACAAAAGCAATTAAACGCTTTTCTAATTAAGTAATATCATAGTTTTATTGGATTCATTATTTTTCAATTCAGAGCAGATTTTCAGTTAAATAGCTCAAATTTGTGAAAGAAAAGTAGGTTATTTACCATCTTCGAAGACTCCTACTTTTAACAAAAAAAAAAAATTCAGGAACCAAAAAGGTTTTGGGTGAAATTTCAGTAAATTAAGTAAATGTGGGGTAACATATTTTAAAAAAAATATAATTTTTACCAAAATTTTCTAAAAAAAAATATTTCAAAAATAATTTCATTGATTTGTGAATAAGTCCTGAAAATTTCATTAAGATTGGACAATTATTTTATTTTTACAAGAATTTCCAAATCAATATGTTTTCAACGGTAAAAAAACGCAAAAAATCTATGTTATTTTAAACGTCGCCATGATGACGTAAACAAAGACGACTTTAACCAAAAATTTTCGAACGTGTTAGAAAATATTAAAAATTTCAAAAATAATTAAAAATACTTTTCTTTTTCATCTAAATAATAACATAAGCATTTTGACGATAATACTTTATTTTCTTTAAGTTTGTGGCATTTTTCATTTACGCTATGCTGTTTTTCCGCGAAAACAGTGGACATGCTTATATTTAACCATTGTGTATCTAAATATCTATACTATCCCCCCTCCCATATACACACTAATTAATTCCAATATGATACCCTTTGCCTTATTAGGCTGTGATCTGATACCAGAATGTTAAGTGAAATTCTTGATTCAACACAGATTTGGAAAGTTTGATGGAGAGAGTAACAAAAAGAATTGTTCATGTACCTGAAAGCATTCCTATACAATTCATGCAGTATGGTAATTTAGTCTTCTGTGATATTCAAATGGGTGATACTTCTCTATAGGAATGACAGGGCCCAGTATTTCCTCTCAGAAGAATGTTGCCCAATCTATTACACTGTCTACACTGGTTTGTTGTCTATTGCACTTCATTTTGGAGGCATCACTTTCCCAAGATAACAACAGCCTTGTCATTCATCTTATTCAGGAAAAAGTAAGACTCATTGGATCAGGTAACTTTCTTCCATTGGTCATTGCATGCCCACTGAAGTTGTCATTCTGGCCTGTGACTACACAGTGCCATATGAAGAGACAATGTTGTGTGTTTTGTGATGCATTCCTTTTCATCTTGATTAAAATTATCTTTAATTTATGCCATGGTACTTCCTTCTGTTGATCTGTACTTGATGGAAAGCTTTCTGTCACTTCTTCCTTTGATCAGTCTTGCATTTCTAGCATCACCAGTTGCTGGTGAAAACAAGTATACATAAAATAGGTACTGGTGTGAGATTGCTGGGAAAATCTGCATAACATGATAAAAACGGTCTTAAACTTGATAAAAATAATTTTTTATTGTCTAAATGTTCATGTTATTATAAAGAGAAAAGATCAAGGTATTTTTTTTATTATTTTTTACATGTTTTTAATCATTCCTAGCATGTCCAAAATTGTCGTTTAAAATCATGTTTTTTTTAGTCCAGTAAATTGACACAAAATCGATTGTCAGACATTTTTTTTTTCAATTTTATAAACCAAAGTTAATTTTTCCATTTAAAATTCTGTCAAAAATCAATTATATCTTTTTTAAAATTTTAAAGTTTATTTAATATATTTTAAAACAAACATTACTTATTTTATGCACCAAAAAAATATTTAAAACAAGAGACAGCAGCAATGTGTGACTTTTTTTTTTTTTTTTAAAGCATTTCACCCCAAGCAAGGCGGGAAGCCACTAGGACGCAAGGGGTTACAGAAGATAGGAAGATCAGATAGGAGTGATAGAAGATAGGATGAGGGTAGTAGATAGATTAGGGCAACTGAAGATGTCGATTGACATTACACTTGAATAGCTGGAGATTATAACTCACAGGGAAACAGGAGAAGGGAAGAGAGTTCCACAGGCGAGAGGTGCGAGACATGAAGCTATTAGAGTAGAAGAGACGGCTACATTTAGGAGTTTCGACAGTGAAGGGGTGAGAGGGATGCCAGCCTCGTAGGGCGCTTGAACTCATGAAGTCTGGGAACCAGCGAATGCAGTTCCTCGAGCAATTTCCATGAAAGTATTTGTAGAACAGACAGAGGGAGGCGACGGTGCGTCTGTGAGAAAGTGACTGTAGATGAGACACCAGGGCAGGGCCAACCACGCATATCCGCTTCTGGAGCCTATCAAGAACCCCGAGGCAAACAGAAGGGGCGCCAGACCATATATGGCAGCAATACTGGAGGATCGACTTGGGAGAAAAACTTCCTAGCACGGCTCAGGGAGCCAACTTTCCTGCAGTGGACGAGGCAATTGACTTCGATGTATTTATTCCATCTCAGGTCAGCAGTCAACGTGAGACCGAGAAGCCGCAGAGAGTTGCTCTTTAAGAAGTTGAGCGTCAGACATTCTAATGGAGGAAGGGAAGGCTCTCTGTGGTGATTAATAGAGAGCAGTTTTGTCTTCAATGATTGAAGTTGACCAGCCAATTCATGCCCCAGTTTACAATCGATTGGAGGTCCTTTTTCGAGGCGCACGGCAAGGTGAGTTTTGTCAAGCGAGACTAGATTTGTTTTTGAGGCAGGAATAAATTGTGGTGTCATCCATGAGATGCCAACTTGAGAAGTTAATGCGTCAGGAAGGTCATTTATGTAGATCAGGAATAGAGTGGGGCCTAGGATGGAGCCTTGAGGAACACCTGCGTTAAGTGGGATAGGAACTGGAGGAGAATCCGTTGTGAACGACCTTCAATTCACGGTTTGACAGGAATGATTGTATTACGTTATATAATCGACCCGTAATGCCATAACCCTGGATCTTGGAGAAGGTCAAGTGCAAACCCTATCAAATGCTTTGGAGATATCTAGTGCCACGGCTCGGGCTTCCCGTTATTTTGGAGAGTTCGGTAGACTGTTTCAGTGATGGCTGTGAGCACATCGGCTGTAGATCTGGCAAAGCGGAAACCATATTGCTTGTCTGAGAGCAGATTATGGGATGAGGTGGTTAACCACCCGGTATTGATTAGAGAGTCAAGATTTTGCCGAAGGGGAAGGAGACTGATAGGACGGTAGTTGGAAGGGTCAGAGGGGTCGCCAGAGTTCTTGAAGACAGGAACAATCGAAGAGGACTTCCAGCAGTCAGGAAAACAAGATTCCTTGAGGCAGTAGTTGTATAGTTTGAAAGGATCTGCCAGTTCAGGCGCCGCATTTCTTTAAGACAATGGCTGGTATCCCATCTCCACCACTGTTCGCCTTGTTGGGATCTAAATTGGAGATAACGCCCAGTTGGGGTTATGTTTAACCCACTCAATATGGCCTCAGTTCTAAGAGGGAAGTCGGGTATGGGTACACCGAAGAGTCGAGCCGAGTTGGATGAAAATTTCCCCATGCAAAGCATTCAGCCTTTGTCGGTAGAGGAGGTCAAGACTTCTGAACTGGTTGAATAGAGGAGGTATAGAGTGTTTGCAATTGTTCAATACGCTTTTGCAGAGACGCCAATAATCTTTGGAGCCAAATTTGCGAGATGCAATACGCAATCCTTCATTCGAGCCGCAAATAGTGACTTAGCATCATTTAGGACACGCTTACATTCATTACGGGCGGAGGCAAAGAGACGTCTATTGCAGTCAGACATGTCGCTACGGTATAGGTGGAAGTAGTGGTTCCTATAATTTATGGCGGCTGAGCAAGCAACCGAGAACCAGGGGCAGGAGCGCGACTTAACCCTATATTTCCTTGATGGGATGAAAGCGTCGATTCCAGCTTTAACCCAGGAAGAGACCTCAGAAGCACATTCTTGGACGGGAGCTTAAAGACTCCATCCCAGGGGACGTCATGAGGAAATCACGGAACGCGTCCCCAGTCAGCTCGTTGATAATAGAACAAAGTTCTAGTGGTAGGAGGTTCTTTATAGGGGGTGGAGTTAAAGGAGATGTTAACCGATACTACTGCATGGTCAGAGTTACCAAAAGGGCATAGTTGCAGGCGCTGCAGGATTCGGGGATGGAGGTAAAGCACAGGTCGAGTAGAGAGGCTTTTACCTTCCCCGGTTGAAGGCAAAACGAGTGGGGAAGTTAACTATCTGTGTGAGGGAATGGGAGATTGAAAAATTAAGTGTTTGAATGCCTGCATGGTCAGTAGTAGCATTCTTAAGCCACAAGGTGTGATGGGCGTTAAAGTCTCCAAACACAAAAATGTGAGCAAACGGGTGGAGGGAGAGAGCCTTGTCTATGTTGTCAGAAATGCTATTAAGTATCTCAGTCTTGAGAGGATGGAGAGCGGTAAAGGAAGAAGAGATAGCTTACCGCATTGAGGAGAGAGAGTCGGAGACACATGTATGACTGGTCAGGCGATTCGAGAGAGGACTCTCTGGCCAGAGGGAGATGTTCCTTGACGTAGACACCAAGACCGTGCATGTGGGTTAGAGAGTCTTTTCTGAGGAGAGGAAGATAGCCAGGGATCGAGAGATCAGAAGAGGGGATAGACGAAACAAGGTTTGTCTTGCAGAGAGCCAGTACATCCGGGCCGTTTGCAGTGAGGAAAGATTCCAGACTGTAGAAGTTTGTCCTAATGCCCTGGATGTTGGAGAACGAAATGTTGAGGGGTTTAGGTGGTTTCTGAGAGGCTGGTTTAGGGTTAATCTTTAGGTTTTTGTAACTCATGTTGGATTTAATTTAGCAAAAATGAGAAGGCCAGAGGTAAGAGAAAAACAGACAGTTTTCGGACCGTGGACGCGAAAGAGAGGAGTTGGCAAAATCCGCATCATTATGTGGCCTCAGGGCTGCCCACCGGAGGTGACTGCAGGGACACCTTTCCATGCGTGACATGGCACTACAAACACCCCGGTATTATACAACTGTTGATCAGAGCAGCCGCTCAAGACGCTACGCAAGAGTTAGGGCTCCTAACTACCAGTCGGAAACAGCAACCAGAGAACTGTCAGCCGTGTACCCTCAGAATGAAGAGATGTTGCCACAGACTGCACGCATCACGGGAGAAACAGACCTGCACTAATACAGAGGCCGGAGAGAGAAGACAGTACCGGGAACCCCTTCCTAGACAAGAAACAAGGTGTAAGCCTCTACTCATGTCCAATAGAAGGGGGAGGAGTGTTGACCGGGCGGTAGAAGAGACTACCTACTCCTATTAAACTATGTGATGATTGATGCTTTTAGCACGTATTGACAGCTTACATAAGGAAAAGTTATCGTACAGAAGGACAGAAGTGACATAATTTAGCCTTGTATTGAACCAACTTATTTACCTTGTTATTTTTAAGGAAAATTTTTAAACTAAGACTGTTGAGAGTGAGATAAAATTTCATAAGAAAGGTACATAAAATTAATTAGGTACCTTTCTTATGAAAGGTTAAGTGGACATAAAATATAATTTAATATACATTTATTACATTTTATGGCATTATTTATATTTCCACTCATTTTATTAATTTTGATATTTCATTTATGGAAAAATGTCATAACTAACTGAGATAATATAAAAATAAAACCATATAAATTTCATAAGATAGGTACATAATACTTTGTAGGTACCCTTATCATTTGAAATATTATATAAATTTTTCTCTTTTCATGGTGCTTCTGGTCTTCTGTATATTTGAATTACAGCTGTTTTATGGATACAAAAAAACGTTATATTAGATTTTTATCTATTTGGGGTTTGCTGATTGTAACCAGCTTTACAATTTATAATCTGTAATGATATATATCTACTTAATAACATCATCATCTGAATTGTACACCATTTTCATTAATTTTAGAATATGTAACAACTTTAATGTAAAAAAAAAAAAAACATAATAATTTAAGAAATAACAAATAATTGTTGTAAAAATTTATTTTTCATTGAAAATGTTTTTTGCTTTCAGACAATATTATCTATATTCATAAAAACAAGTAAAAGGAGCAAAAAAGCTTTTAAAAGTAAATAATATCTTTGTTTTATTGAGTTTTGTATGTTACAATTCAGAGCTGATTTTAAGGTAGAGGTGGGGGGGTCAACTAAAAAAAAACTAAAACATGATTTACTTTCCTCAAAGCCTTGTGCTTTTAACTAATTAATCACTAAAAATATACACTTTTGAATTTCAAGAGTTTTCATAAAATTAGTTATGGTTGGGGGTCATAAATAGAAAAAAAAATTTTTACCATGACTTTTAAAAAAAATAAACATATTTATAATAATTTCTATCATTTGTGAATAGTTTCTGAATGTTTCATTCAAATCTGACAATTATTTTCATTTTTGCAAAATTTTCAAAATTAATGTCTGTCATAAAAAAATGCACAACAAATTTGCTATGTAGTTCTACTGATGAAGAGAAAAAAGATTTTTTGATCAAAAGTTAGAAAGTTCTAATAAAGACGGAAAATTTTTTAAAAATAATTAAAAATTATTTTGTTTTTTCCTCTTAATAGTAACAAACATTTTAATGAAAAAATTTTGTTTTCATCAAGTTTAAAACCATTATTATCATGCTATGCTCATTTTCCAGTGATCTCATGCCAGTACCTACATAAAGTGTTTCTATTTGGGTTTCTGCCTTTATTATCAATATTTATTGCTATTTGCTTGAATCTGTTGTTTTATTATATAATATATAATAATTTCATTATTAAAATAACCTACTTTTCTTTACTTTTCTAGTTGGGATAATTTATAGAATGCTCTCATTAAAAACAATTATTAGAGACGAGTGTGTGAGTGGATTCATTCACAATGAATAACTTGAAGAAAGAGAAAAACCTGAAGAATTGTTTCACTTTTGTGATCTGGCAAAACCATTTGTCTGGCATCCCAATGGTTTCAGTAGGGCTGGATTAGTGCTACTTGAGTTGGCGTAACATTAATCAAATAAAACTATTTTTACAAGTATCATTTACTATTTGTGTTAAATCCTAAAACAGTTGAAAATATTTCTGATTATTTTTCTCTGAAGAGATGTGTTGTGAAAGTAAAAAGTATTCAGTACATTATTGAGATTTGGTCATTCAGTTACAAACTAGTTAGAATACATGTAATAATAATATTGTAAGCTTTCTGAAAATATATTAAGATTAAACAAATATGCTAACAATCATTGCTCTCTCCCATTAATCCTGTTAAACATTTTGTTTTTAATCAACTGATGTTATCAAAATTAAGTGTACATTTTTGATAAACAACTTACAGCTCATTTTGCTAACATTCTTTTGAAGTCTGATTTTGTCTTGGAATTGCAGTAAAAATGGAAGGAAGATATTGAAATTTTCTTACTGTTTATCTTGTTCAGAAATGTGTTCCAATCCCACTGTAATATCTTTGCTATTTGTGAAAACCCTCTGTTTGATTTCTTTATTACTTTCAAAATAGTGTTTCACTTGACTATTTATTAGCTTAGATAATAAACAATTGTAAAATTAAGCAGATATCTTTTCTTATTCATGCCTCTTTAAAAAAAAAAAGAGAAAGATTAATACAAAGAAAAGGTGAGTTGAAGAAGAAGAGAATAACTGGAAATGAAACATAATAGAGCCTTCTGATGAGAAAATAATAGTAAGAGATAATAGACTCTTGATGATAAGAAAAAAAGTAAATGATTTAAGATAGGGAGAAAGGAGGCATGATAATAGTGAGTCATGGGAGGCAAAGATATTAATTGGAAAAGTAAAAGAGAAGCTAAGAATTATAATGATGACATGTCAAGAAAAGTAAAGAAATAAGAGAGAAAAGTGTTAAGCAAAAAATGATGACTAGTAGATTGGGAAAATATTTGAAGAAGAGATTTATAAAAAAACAAATATGGAATTAGCAAATCCTAAAATTCTACTTTTGACTATCATCTTTTACTAGTTCTTTCAGGAAAGGCATGAAATCATTATTCCTCATATCTATTTTTCTTGATATAGTTTTGTTAGTTACCACAAAAATATTACTGTAGGACTTAAGATAGCATGATTGAGTGCATTTTAGGCTTAGACTTTTGCGACAGTAATAAATACAGCATCTGTAACAGCTGTAAACCAGTGAGAATGATATAACCAAAAGTGAAGGCAATAAGATATTAGATTAAAACTAGGTCAGGATATGAAATGTAGTAAAATTATTTAAGAAATCAAAATAAGAAAAAAAACACATGGTTTATGTACATATATAAATAATTACATCAGTAAATCCACACGCTAATAATGAAAAAATCTATTTATTTTAGGCAAAAAACATTTTTCAACATGATCTCCTTTTTTGTCAATGCATATCAGTCTTGAATTGAACCTAGATTTAAAGTTAAACACAATAAATTCCAGACCAGAATTGATCCATTTTTGTATAAACCTAATGCAACATATATTTTTCAACATGAGCTCTCTTCTTGTCAGTGTACAGAACCCAAGATTTTGAAAATTGTGAATACAATAGGAAATATAGGATGAGGCTGCATTTTAATTTGACCTTCTTGATTTGTGAAGGGAAATTAACAGAAACCACTGGGGTGTTTTTGTAATGATGTTTCAGCCTGACCTCAGGATCATCATATGATGAAGGCTTTGTTGATAATATAACTGTTATTTTTACAGCAGCTTTTTATGAAGAAATATATGAGGGGAGTTGAAAAGTTCTTAGCCTGACTGTATTCAGCAGACATTTGGTCATTGAAATATTTATTGGCAGAAGTAGGTTGTGCCAAGAACTTTTCAGCACCCTTCATATATAGCAGTTTCAGTCATATAAGTGTGATATAAAATTATTGACTGAATTTTGATCTGAAAGTTTCACTATATAATGTGCAATATATGTGATTAATATTCATCACTGAATTTAAGTTGAATGTTAAGGAGATTATATTGATAAATAGACATCTGTTATGCGAAAGTGATGCTTTTTTGTCATTAGGTTGCAAATTTATTTAGCAAGGGTGTGTTTATAAATAAAAGATAGTGCTGAAAGTTCTCAGCCTGACCACTTCCTAAAATTTGAAATTTTGGAGGATTCCCTTCTTGGTCAGTTCAAGAACTTTTCACTACAACTACATATGTGAAGCTGTGTATGACAATGCTTCTCTACATTTGTTTACTTTGACACTTCAAAGAGCAAATTATTTTTGTTCTTTCTCTTGCCAGCCAACCTCAGTCTCAAATTTGAAGTTTCAATGTTTTGGCAATGTGTCAGTAACCTGACATTGTCTGTAGTCATTTCTGTGCACCCAGAAGAAATAGACATGAAGTCTAAGAGAAATAATGTGAGCCTTTATTTTTTAGTTTTTAAATATTTTCTTCTCTTCTACCAATATGTTTTTTTATACATGTACTTGTAAAATACATGCTATCCATTGGTACAAAAGTTTGTAATGTCAGGTTTTCATTCTGGAGGAAAAGGTGATGTTATATAAAGAACATGAGATGAGGATACTTGTTTGAATAAATCACCAAGTCATGTTGGTGACTAAGCTCAAATGAAAGTGATTTTATAATTTTTTTGGTGTCTCTATTCATTCTTATAGCATCTGTCAACAGGTTATAGGAATGATGCACTCTTCTTGCACTGAACAGCACAAAATCAGAAGGAAAAAAGTAGCTTCTAATGAGATTTAAACTTTCAAAGCCCATCTTTTATGGATTTTTGCTTTAACCATTTTGACTGTTGAAACCTGGTAATTAAACAAGGTACAAATCACCAAGTGTATCAGGCCAGCATTTTGTGAAAAAAAAAATGTCAATAAGATGATGAAGAAGAAAAGAGAAATAATGAAAGTACTTCATTTAAAAAATATCCTGTGTACTGATTGACTTGTTGAGTTTGATATTATTCATAGTTTGTACATATTTCCTTTTTTTTATATTTGTGAGAGGTGCCTTTAAAAATGATAAATATATTCTGAATGAACTAATAAACTAATAATAATCAGAAAATTATAAAATTGCATTAGTATATCATAATTATTGTTATATAATTCACACACTCTGCGATTTACTTCAGTCCAACACCCCACTTACATTCCACACATATAAACATCATACTTTTAAGTGTTATAAGTGTAGTTAAAGTTGTTGAGGGGACTTTTATATCTTACCTATTTGCATGAATGGCTATTAAACAACCACAAAATGAAATAATTGCATTTTATATAGAAAATGTAGGGAAAAAATAAAACAAATTAAAAATTACCCAGCACAAAATACTTCAGATTTATTTCATTATTAAGCAAATTGAACCATGATCTATTTTTGTACCTAAAATAAAAAGAGTGAATTTAATGTTAATTAATTCCTTTCAAAATCTTTTTTATTTTTCCATCCACCATTTCATTTTAGACTTCTTTTTTTTTTCATAAATTCTGAGTATTCAATGTAGGAATCAGGCAAAATATTTTTTTACTTTGGCTCAATATTTTTTTTTTTGCTTAAAAATGCTTCATTCCCTGATTAAAACAAAATGACTCTGTAAAAAAAAAAGTATATACTATCTACAGGTTCTAACACTAAATACTGTACATGTATACATGTGTTCTAACACTAAACACTGTACATGTATACATAATTTGTCAGATTTCATTCCTAAGCTAGAATGTTGCTGCATAAAACAGATGTGTGTGTGTGTATATATATATATATATGCGCACACAGGTGCTTTTAGGTGCACCACCTGGGTCCCTGACACATAAAAATCTAAATGGCTGCAGTTAACTCCCTATCTCATTTTTCTCCTGAAAAACAATACATTGCATGCAACGAACCAGTAATAGTTATGAGATAGTAAAAGGAATTTGTTGTATGTTGATACAAACTAAACAAGGACATCAATCCAAATAATATATCCACATTTAATTTAAATTGTGACTAATATGTATTCTTTTTGGAACTGAACACAAATCAATTGGCTGATAAACTATGATAGATATTAATGGTAATAGTACTCAGTTTATATTTTTGTTGTTAAATATATTATATGGCATATATTTTTAAACTATTACTGAAAACATTTTAGCTAAAAGTGGATACATATTTGTTACAATTTGTTGTGATAATATATACTTAATTTTGTAGCCTCTGTTCCAGTTGCCCTTACAGTCAAGTAAATGGAAACTTGTCATTTTTCTGATTTTTAACCAGTTACCACCAGTCAACTTTACAAATAATTATAAATTTTAATTCATGTAATTGTCTTTGCATTGGGAAATGAAACAGACAAATCTATGCTTTTTAAGAAACATTTTGACTGAAATTAACAAGTTTCAGCAAAGAAGCAAAAAAAGGAAATTGAAAAATTAAAGAGAAAGCTGTTTTCTTTTTTTTCTTTTTTTATTACTTTCCCTATGTTTTAGAGACATTAGAAACAAATGACTTTAATTCATCCCCAAACTACACATTTCTAATTTCACTTTGATGTAATTTCTTTGAATGGTGATCATAATTTTGTGATGCTCAAACTGGGTTTGAATTTACATCATGCTTCAGACAAGATCTCATTTTCCTAAAAGTTATAATAATGTCATTAAAGAAAAAGATAAAACCCACTGCTAGACTCCAGAACATTGCAGCTAAAAGAAGAATCAAGTAAGGTGAAGTTGGACAGCACTGGTGCTGTTGAAAAAACACTCACTTGATGGTCCAGAAGGGAGTCCCTCTGTCAAATTTTGAGCTGTTACACAGAATTCTGAAAGAGATTAGAGTCCCAGATCACTTACTTTTACAGTAAAAAGCAGAAGCACACAATTTATAGCTGAAGAACTACTGTCCAGTAGGGAAGACACCATACACACAGCTTTAAAAATAAAAGTAAATAAATCCCCATTTTTGACTGTGCTCATAGAGGAATCTATAGACATAACCAAGCACAAACACCTTGATGTGTATGTTCAAATTATTGATCCTGAGTCATTTCAACCAAGCAATCATTTTGTTGCAAATAAAGAGTGTGTTGGTACAATAAATGCAGGAACTATAAAATGCATCCAGAAAGTGATATCAGAACTAGAAAATCTCATTAACCAAAGTAATGAGCATGTGATCAGATGGAGCTGCCATAATGACAAGGAGAAAAACATAGGCTGCACAGGCATCCTGCTTAGGTTTAACCCTCAAATATTGAATATTACCCTCTCCCTGGTCTTGTGCACATCTCAAGCACCAGCAAAAACTGACTGATCTTTTTTATTACTTCTGTGCTAGTTCCAATCAAGCAGCCAAAATAAAAAATATACTAAAATTGCCCAAGACAATACATATAAAAATATATCAAAATGTACCCAAATATACCCAAGACATCCAGGGCAACATGTACAAGATCACAAAGGTGACATTCAATCTGGAACAAGTGTACATCAAGTTTATCAACAACTTGGATAAGTTTCATTTACTCCAGGTTTCTAAACATCTTTCTGTTGTGTGCACTTAGTGTGTTGAGTCTTTGTCCCCATCTGCTTTGTTAGTAAGGAAGAGCTGAAGGTCTATGGAGAGGAGGAATTGGAAATCCTAATTGCCCACTATGGACCTGAGAAAACCCACAAATGGATAGGATCACCAGATGACTACACAGTCCCTCATCAATGTTGTTCAGTCTCAACTGGAGTGGGACCTGCTGAAGAAAATTGTCTTAACACAACACTACTGAAGAGACATCATGGGCATTGGGGTAACAAAAAGCTTCAACCTGGGAGCCCAAAAGCTCAGTTCCCCTTTTGAAGAGGCACTGGTGTCAAGCAGAGAAAGTTGTACATACTATGAACTAAAAGTAATCATTAACAAATGCTATTGAGTTTATTCACTTGAATCAGCTCATAGTACACCACAAACATACCTGTATCATTTAATCTTTTTCAATATATTTTCCATTGTTTTTAGTTCCATTATTGTGCTAAATGTTCCATAGCAAATGACTGGGTTAATTTTCTCATCAATTAGTCATATTTGATTTAATCAATTATTTCAGACTAAAAGTTGTTAGTGACAATTTGTTGATTGTCAAAATGATGACAATGTTTTGTTCATCTGATAAAATCATCACTCTTATTAATTTATTTTGGTGCTACTTAGGTGCTATAGTCACCATTTTGTTTTCAATTGAATTTGTGCAATGTTTTATTTACATGTTGTATACTCACCTGTTTTATTTGATATTTTATTTATGTTGTTACAGAAAAAATATTTTCTTTAAATTTTGTATCATACAGATTTGAAAGTTGGGGGCATCCCTGATTAATTAGTCCCATATTTCTAAATGGATTCAAAGTTTACTTAAAAAGAAACCAAAGTCAACATATTCAATTTGTAAATTTAGAAAAAACAATCTTTTTCTGTCAATTTGAAAAAAAATTGTTCTATCAATTTTTTAAAAAAAATTATTTTGTTATAATTTTAAAAAAATATAGTTTCTTAATTGAACTGTGATTAATTGCCAAAAATACTGTTTTTGTTTTGAATTTATTAATTTAAAAAAAAAGAAAGAAAAAAAGCAACTTTTATTCTGTCAATTTAAGAGTTTCAGTGTGATTAACATTGTTTTTCAGGATGATGGTAAATAACTAAAAAAAAAAAAAATTTATATAGTTTGGAACCCTTCAGTTTAATGCTATAATTTATTAAGAAACTCTAGTTGGAACTCACTGAATTTTCTGAGGACCTACTCAAATAAATACCTACATTAAAAACCTGTCAGCCTCACTATATATAATATATATATATATATATATATATATATATACACACACACACACACACAACCATTTATGTCTGTTTATTTTTTTACTAAATATTCACCCAATACAATGATCAAGAGCCATTTAGTGTAATGCGTTATTGAGTGAGTGAGGGTTAGGGTTATATGGACAGAAGGGAAGGGGATGTATGGATTATGAGGTTATGTAAGATAGATCAAGGAAGCATCCCTAGCAAACCTGTTTCACGAAGTAACAGTTTTCAAGAAGAACTTCATTCTTACCAATGAAATAAGAAGGGAATGAGGGTGACTCAATCCTGTGAAGTTAGCATGGCACATCTTAGCTGTAAAGGTCTAAACTGATGGAACTACAGAATAGAACTGATCAGAACATTTGCCATGGAAACATAAATAGAGTAGTAATAGCGTTGTGACATTTTATCTGTGAGAAAGGGACTGTAGGGTGGGAAATATTTAATCTCCTTCAACGTTTTATAAATGTTTTTGTAGTCTGTCAAGGCTGGAAAGTCAGGACTGTGCAGCTCCAGCCTAAATATGGCAGCAATACTCCATTTTTGGCCGTCCTGGGTATAATGATAAACTACATCCACATCCTGGGTAAAACAATAAACTGCATCCAGCAGCAAGGCCTCTGATCAGGAGGTTTTGAGGAGCGTGGAACCACCTCTTAATTGCTGGTGTTCCCAAGTCCAACCTGACCTGTTTGGTAGCACCTCTTAGGGTCCCAGCTATGAGCAAATAGTTGACCCCAAACTGTGCCCAAAACACTATGAAAGTTTAAAAATAGGTTTTAATACCAGAAATATGTTTTTGTAAAAAAAATACTAGCAGTAAATTTTTGAAGAAAAAATATGAGCAATACATTTTTTTGAAAAAAAAAAAAATTACCAACAATAAAAATCTTATCGGCATTAAATAACTCATTGCGGTTGATGTGCGGTAAGATGAAACAAACCAAACCATTTTTGGTCTGATCGGACTTTTGTAAATGTAGAGACTGGCATGTAGAGTCAGGTACTTTCTAGGTCAGTACAAGGAAGCAACCATTTTTACAGCATCCTTCCACTTGCAATCTGGTGTGAACTTGAATCCCAATAGACACAAAACAAAGAACCTCATTGATAGTACAACTGTTCATTTTGATAGAATTCAAGGTCTGCTCAGTGATGGTTGAATGTTACTAGCTTGATTTTGGAGGTATTGAATGTTAAAATCAATTTTTTTCTTATTAGAACTAAGTCAGAAGACAGATTAGCTGCCAGGTTATGATCATCTAGATTTTTTTGAGTTTCATCCATAAATCATGGTATCATTTGCATGTATATTTACTAATGACCTGTGACTAGTTTTGGGTAGATTGTTAATATAAAGTAGAAAGTGAGTAAGACCAAGGAGAGAGAGCCTTTGTGGGGTGTCTGCATTGATCTTCTGGGCTTCAGAAAACTGGTCATTAATGACAACCATTATTAAGCTACCTGAGAGGCAAGACTTGAGATACTTGTAGAAACTCTTTGCAATGTCATCAGTGGAGAGCATATGTAGCAACTCCCTATGTCATACATTGTCAAAGGTTTTTGAGATATCTCAGGGTATTTCTCTTGTAATGACTTTATTATTGGCTTGTTCACTAGGACATCAGTAGTGGACTTAAAGGAACAAAATTCATACTGTTTATCATTTAGGTGGTTGTTTCTTTTAAGGTGATAAATAACCTTCTGGTTGATAAAAGACTCAAGATATTTGCTGATGAAACTAGGGTGGCTGATGAGGCAATAATACTACTTGGGTGAGTACTCACACAGATTCTTGAAAGAATGGCATAAAATTGACACCTTCCACAGACCCAAGAAACATTTCTCCTACAGGCAGCAGGTAAAAAACTTTGGGAATAATTCTAGACTAAGGTTCTTCAGAACAATCATTGAAGTTTTATCCAGACTGGTCACAAAGTTTTGATCTGTCTGGAGACTTCAAGATAGATAAATAAACAAAATTTGGTCCACAAGAAGGAGGAAGTCAGGTGTGATATGTAATCTAATGTTGGTTTGGCATTAATGTTTCAATTTATCATTGAATTGGCTGAAGAGCTCAAAAGAGTTAACACTTTGTCAGTACAGTGGGTGAGAAAGAGGTCAAGTAGGTTTTTGTCATACCCAGACGAGAAACACAAATACGCTTATCCATGATCTGGGTTGTATGCAATGGAGAATTTATGACACTCATCTAATTTGGCATTTGAGTGGATTAGCCACTCTTCATGGTGAATATCGAAATCACCACATATATGAATGCTAGTAGATGGATGACCAGAGAAGATACTATCACAGTTCTCAGCTGTTCTATCAAACATCACAATTCCATCATCCTGAGGATGGTAGACAGTAAAGATGAAATATCTACTATGAACAAGGTCAATGCAAAAGCACAAGAATAGGAAATCAGGGACCTTGCCTTTGGTGTCTTTATGGAATGTATTCCTGATATAGCCTCCAAGCCAATGGCTATGGTGATTTTGAGAAGCATGCTTTCTAGACAGAGGCAAATAGTCTAAGGTTGTAAGGCACTGTGGATAAAGGTGTTGGTTAGATCCAGTGACAGGACCCAAAGAGTGTGAGTTCAATACCTTGTTAAGGCAGTAGAGAACTTGGAGAGAGGAATTAACAGGAGATAACTGACATCCATTAAAAATGGCATGTGGAACTAGAACAGTCTACCCCAGTGAGCGAAATAAAGGGTTCAGGTCGACATTCCAACCACCTGAAGAAGGCCAAAGTGTACAATGGCCGAAACGTTGTAATAAATCTGCTGACAAAGATGAGGACAATAGTCTGAATAACCCTAACCTCTTGTTCAAAAGTTTTGTTCTCAAACAGCAAGGCCAAATCCTGAAAATAATCTGAATTTATAAATATTTACTTTGAAAATTACAACCCATGGGATCAGACAAGATGGCATTTCAGTATCTCTCAAGGACATATGGCACAGTGGATAAAGGCATTAGCTAGATCCAGTTACAAGACCCACAGAGTGTGAGTTCAATACCCGGTTAAGGCAGTGGAGAACTTGGAGAGGGGAATTAACACGAGATAACTGACAACTGATTTCCATTAAACATGGCACGTGGAACTAGAACAGTCTACCCCATTGAGCAAAATAAAGGGTTCAGTTTGACATTCCAACCACCTGAAGAAGGCTGGAACGTACAACAGCCGAAACTTTGTAATAAAAATGGCGACAAAGATGAGGACAATAGTCTGAATAATGTAAATTGTGAAGATGACATTTGTGTCCCTTTTGGTAACTTTAATTTGATGCAATCAATAAAGATTTTTAGATCTCTCTTGGTTTGGTATTGAAGGAAAGAGAAGGAAGCACTTCTTTAGAAATCTTTTTTCGATGTCTACTGATTTCTTTTTTTCTTTTGTAGCGTGGCAACCATTTTATGATGGCGTGAGTGTGCAAGATCAGTGAAGAGCATATGTAGCATATGTAGTTGTCTTTTTTTTTTTTTAATTATCAGTAACAGTGAAAATTTGAATGTTTTATATATAATTTGGAATGCCTTCATGAAAAAGAGAGAAAATTGAAAATGATGAAGAAAGGAGCAAACATGGGGAGTGAATGAATGATAGGGAATGAAGATCTGGAATGAATGAAATAGTTTAATGAACATCTTGAAGAGATTGAATATTTGTAATGAAAGAAAGAGAAAAACCAGAGATAAAAGAAACTAGATGAATACTTTAATCAAAAGCAATAAAATAGTAATTAGGAATTAAATAAAAATGAACAAAGCAAATGCATGCAAAAGAAAAAGAACACTTGTAAGGGGTGGGGAGCAGAGAATAAAAGTTTTTGTTCCAGATGGAGCAAATGTTTGTTTGAATCCAAATGAAATATAAAGTTGATGAGTATGTTTTACCTGTCCATTTTTCTCTTTTTCTTGCCTTTTAAAATGCCTTCCCTTCAGATCAATCAATGATTCAGAATAGTAGAATCTACATCAAATGGTTATAAAGGGTTTTTGCCATGAATCCATCCTTAATATCTAAACATAGACATTCTGGTTAGGTAAGAAGTTTAGAAACTTTTTTTTTTACTTTTTTGAAGAATTTAGAAAAAATATTTTTCTTAATGTTAAAATATTTAAATATAGCTTGAGCTTTCCTGAAAATTCCTCATCAGCTTTTGTTGACCTCTGCATTTAACATTTGTAGTATATATGAAAACCATAAAAAGCATATTTGGTCTAAATTTCTCTTTATTTTTGGAAACTGTATGAAGAAGAAACAATTATTTAACATGAAAGTCACTTTGATTTCTTCTCTTGGAATTTGTTGACATATTTTTTAAATGCTTTCAGTTATAAAGAAGAAAATACATTGTTCCTATCAAAGATTAAAATGCAGTTTCTGTTCTTTGGAAAGCAAATACAAGTACAATTTTTTTTTTGTGGAGGGAGGTCCTAACTAGACCAACTTGCAATTAGCAATGCAGATTTTTTTTTTTTTTAAATAAAAACAGAAATTAGTTTTTCAGTTAAATATCAATAAGCTTATTTTTAAAGTTTTTCCCTTCTGATTTCTTCATTTTTAGGAAAAAAACATGCAGAAATATACACTTGTCAACAGTTCTAGAATTTTGTAAATTAGCTTTTGTGTTATCTCATAAGATGTTCAGCATTCATAACTCTGAATAAATCTTTGTTCACACATTGCATATTCTCTGTTACAATGTCAGCATATGTTGCTTTGTGCAATTATAGTAGCTTTGTTCGAACTTAATGCCAATTTGTGTCTAGTTTCAGAGCTCAGTTATTCAATTGGTGGAAGAGAACTTTTTCATTATTGTGGGGTTTTTTTTTTCTGTTTGAACCATTTTTTTTTCCTTTTTTTTTTTTTTTCTTTTCTTATTCTCAAAATGTTTGTCATTACTGATTTTTTTTCCCCAAGTTCCTTCAGGGCATAAGCAACCATGATTCTACATATTCTCTTTCTTTATTTTCTGTGAATTGCCATGGATTCCTGGGAATGATAGTTCAGTGGTTTCTCTATGGTTTTGAATTCAGAGTTTTCCTTTTTTCTTGACTGACTAGAGAGTTCAGTCTAAATTATAACCAGAGGAAAAATGGATTCGTGCCTTCTCCAAGTGTGTTTGTGCCAAAGTGGGTGAATCAGACTTGGCAGGAATTTGAACTCTGCTCAACAACTTTTCTTTCTTCACTGATATAACCATTATGCTATTTGCACATTCTTGCCATTACTGTTAAGTGCATTAAAAAAATCAACCTTATGTCAAGAAAATCAGTTTTGGGGTTATAATGCAACTGAAACTTCCACAAGAGAATAACTTTTTAACTTCTTTGCTGGTGTATCTACATTTAGAAAATAAAATTATGGATCCCATAAGAAATATCCTTATACATAATAATTAATTGACCAGGATCAATCTTTTTATTAGAATTTATCTACTGATATATCAGAATCAGCGTACATTTTGTTTCTCCCTGAGAAAAATCTAATAAATTTTAAAAGTTATTCTGAAGCAAAATTTTACCCCAATTTGAAGTAACTCTTTTGGTCTATGTATACATGTAATTTTCTTTGATAAGGTAAGCATCTGATTTTTTTTTTTCAAATTAGAACCATTTAAAATTTTATGATTGTTCTGCTCTGTCTGTTTGAAGTTGTAGTGTTTGTATATATTGATTAACAAATGGAAAACAAATAGAACATTGAGAGACTGAGCTTGCAAGTTACATTAGCAAGTCCATGTTAATAGATTGGATGAAGAACATCAGAACAAAGCAAGCCACAAGGAAACAGATATGCAAATGGAGATTAAGAAAGTAAAATTTACAAAAGAGGCCAAGAGAGATAAAAGAATTTAAGTAGATGAGTAATGACTTTTTTCTTCTTTTATAAAAGAAGTGAATACAGATTGAGATGGGAACTGATTATAATAAAAAGATGTGAATGTCTCCTCAGTTTCACAGATGTTTTCTTTTCATTCATTTTTAAGTCTTCTGAAAGATTATTTGACTTTATAACTGTAATCTCTGAGATATCTGATTTTGATTTTTTTGTTGCTTTTTCAAATGAAAAAGTATATAATAAATAGGATACTTAACATTTCTTTATAAACACAGTAGAATGGTGTTATTTCTTTTTTCATCATTTAAAACAAGTAAAAAATGAAAGTTTAATAATTAGTTGTATTTTTCTTTTCATCTACATTTGTAGTTAAATTTTCTTTATTTGTTCAGAGGACTGCTTATACTCTAGTATAAATCTATTATAAAATATATATATTTCCTATGTCTTAGAAAAATTCAATAACTGGGCAGTCACTGGCAACTTTTATTTATTTTTTTTTTCTAGTGTTCATTACTTCTTTATGTAAAAGCATTAAATTAATTTCCTCTTCCTAGTGGAGAATTAAACCCGATGAAGAGAAATATTTACCAGTATAATACCAAAGACTTGATTGCCTCTTTAGTAGGCTACTCTTGATGTTAATTCACATGTGTGAAGAGCATTATGCTCTAAATAAATCTCTAGTATTAAGGGAGATTTATTCATCATCAAAATCATAGATAGTTTAATCAGTTATTGCTAATATTTTTGAGGTCATGAGGTCAGATATTTTAGCCATCCAATAAGCCTGTTATCACATTTTTCTAGATTGCCTTCAATCAGTTTTGGGTTTGGCTTTATTTGCATTTTGAAATTTTGTGAGGCTGGTTTTTTTTTTTTTTTTAATGAAATTAGAACAAGCTACCCTTAGAGATTAAATAATGGGTTCAGTTTGAAATTTCCTGAAAATTACCTGGGTTGTTAAGCACCTGAAGAAGGTCAAAGGGACACAATGGGCAAGATATGATAATAACAACAAAGATAAAGACAATAGTCCAAGTGTAAATAATGTAAGCTTCTTGCCCTAGAAATTCAGAGAGAAGTCTTGCATGGAACATGTCTCGGCTTGTCCAGAGTAATATGATCAAGTTAAAATATAACCCTCTTGATTTACAAAACAATGGGTTTAGAATAAAATGAGGAAAGAAAACTGGATCTTTTATGGAAAGATCTAAAGACAATTTAGAAATCTTTCTGGCTGGTAACTTTATTTCAAATTATATGATGTTTCTAAAATTAAAGAATATCTAATTAAATATAAAATATTTTCTGTTTTGAAAGTCAAAAAGTTGAAGTTCTGTATTTTTTTTCACTGTATCACTCCATATTTCATTGAGTTGTTAACTGGCAGAATAATAACTTGAACAATATAAAAATCCGTTATTTGTAACCAAAAGCAGTAAGAAAACATTGAATGTTTATTCTTGTGTAACTCGAAAGCAGTAAACATTTTACATCAAGTGAAGCCACTTAAGCAATCTATAATGAATTGAACGATAGGAGTATTATTTGGAGCAAAAACCAGATGTTTTAGTTTGGTTTTAATCACTTCTCTTCTTCTCATGTTCTTGCTTTCCAGTCAACTTTGATCTTTAAAAATGTAAATGCAATGTCATTTGTTCATAATTACTCTCTTTTATTGTTCTCTTTCCTTAATAATGTTTTTTCTGATATTCTTTTCCATTCAGTAACCCCACCCCCGTGTGTTTTAATGGCTTTATTGCTTTACTTGGGGTGAAATGATTAAAAAAAAAAATGCTTGGCAGAAGTCACTCCACATAAAAAAAAATATAAAAACATACTGAAAATTTTCAGTTAAGCAGCAGGACCTGGCCCCAGAAGTGATATAAACTTGCTGTCTCTTTACTTTGGAGATTTCCAATTGGTATTCTACCAACCCAATCTTTTTCACTGCTGACTGAAAATCCCTGAACAATCCTGGAGTTAACAGAAAATGATCAAGTGTTTCTGCAACCCTGTTATTAATAAATTATATTGTTTGGATTCCATTTCTTTTTCATTAATTAGAAGGGGCATTGTTTCTGGGTGTTTGTATGATACAGTGGTGCTGTATACAAACATTTCAATCAAAGCATTCATCAGCTGACCTGTGTGGATCTTCAAATCACAATGTGAATATAGGGCAAAGTAGAAACTAAACAATTCTTTTATAATAAGTAACCCTTGTGTTTTAGTGGCGTTATTGCCTTACTTGTGGTGAAATGAAAAAGAAATACAGTAAATTTTCCTTTATTTCTGCTTTTGAATGGCAGTATTTTTAATTTAACCCTCTGCCTCCCCAAATATGACTTCTTTTTTGTTGATTGGAGCAAATGTATTTAAAAAAAAATATTTGGTACAGAATTCTGGCTTTTTTCCCACTAATGAATATTTGTAAGACAAAATTGTTTTTGATGGAAGAAAAAAAAAGTTTTCTTGATTTCTATTCTGATTGTTCTATTAGAGTTCTTAGTTTTTATTAGTGGATAGATTTGATAGAAAATCACTTTAAAGTTAGCAACTAACAATTTCTACTCTTACAAAAGAGACATTGATTCTAACATCACTTTAGTCATTACAAATGCATTATTCATTTAAGCTTGTTCACAGCATTCAAAAATCTTTTAGTATTTCCACCCTTTTCCAAAAACACTTTTTCTTTCCTCTGATAAATTACCCTATTCATGGATCCCTTAATGATTCTTGTGGGAGATTAAAAATCTATGAATTGCAGAAAATAAAATTTAAGACCAAAGTTTTGAGTTCAATCAACAAGACCAGTTTTCAGCAACCAAATTGTAGATCTTTTTTGCAACCATTACAAAATGCGATAAAAAGGTGACATTTTTCACAAGCAGTGTTGTCTTTTCTGAAATTCTTGAAAACTAAAAAGAATGTTGTCCTTCCTCAGTTTTATATATATTTGAATATGGAATATTCATTTGTAAATGTTCTAATTTAATTTTTTCCTTATTAAATGTTTCCCAATTCATTCTTCTAAATGAGGGTTAAGATTACTAATCTAATATTTACAGTAAATTTAAGGTGAATTTCTGTTGAAAAAAGATTTTTCAAAGCTTATGTCTAATTTCAGAAGAGTTTGGGTTGTGTCTATGAACACAATATCTGCATGTTGCAAACTTTAAATATTGAATATTCCAATTTGTTCTTGAATTTCATCTTTATTATTCACCAAACAACAAGGTATGGCAGCAAAATTAAAAATTTGAAAACTTCAGAAAGAAGTACCACACTTATTTGTAGACTGATTATTTTTGCTATTATTTGAAAATACCCAACATTCTTTTGACTGATAACATTGAACTTTCGAAAGTCATTTTTGGCAAATTGTTGGTGCAGACATCATCAAAAGAATTTCACAGCACTCCCTTTTTTCCCTGGATCTTTTGACATTGTCCCTTCTGTTCTGTCCACATCCTGTAAGTGTTGTTGTGCTTCTCTAGGACATTTTACTGCCAGTGTTATGTTATGAGAATGTTAAAATTCTGTACCTATCATGATTGTTCTTGATGGCTGTTGACATGATTATTTTTTAATCTTTGAGTAATTTGTTCAGGGAATTCTTTTTTGTAAGTCTTTATCTTTTGTCTTCTCTCTGCTTTTTTGATAAGGCTTCTGTGTTGGCAGTTATCACTTTAACTCTGAAATCAAATCACTTAAAATTTTCTTTTGCTCAATAACTTGAATATTCAAGTGTCTGCTACTTGCTCTTGTTCATGATAGTATAAAATAAAGAGAACACATGCATACAGATATAATCTGCCATTAAAATGTTGTGCAATATTGGAAATATATAATTATTAGCTTATTACTTTCCAGAGGACTAAAGCCTTATATGATCACATTAAGAAAATTCAGAAATCTTTCTTAATATATTTATATTAAAAGAGAATCAAAAATGTTAATTCTAGAGTTTGTTTAACTTTCAATATGCAAATATTTTGTCATTTCAAATGACTTTATAAAAATGAATGTAACTTGGAGAAAATTCAGAAATTTTCATAACATTTTAAAATCATATAAGAATAAAACCTTGATATAAATGAAAAAGTATAAATGCAGTTAAATTTATGGACATAAATATTAAATGGGTTTAAATGTTGTTAATCCTTCAGATTTTAAATGCGACACACACAATCATATTTCTATTTAGTGGCTTTACCTCAAATAAATTTTTAGAAATGCAAAAAATAGAAAAAAAGAAACAGCATTTCCAATATCTCTCTCTCTCTCTCTCTATATATATATATATATATATGTGTGTGTGTGTGTGTAATGTGCTTAACTTATTTCAATAAATCTTCAGAGACAGAAATTGGATTTTGAGAACATTAAGATTAAATATCCTATTAAATTCAGTAGTATGTGATTGAAATTTATCAAAATGTTTAAATTTGAAAACTTATTTCAATCTGATGTTGCTGTATTTGTGCTATTTTTTCTTATTCATTTATTTGGGTCTCTCTTAATACATGCATGATTTATAGGTTGTCTTGTAAGGAATTTTAGCTTTAGAAAGGCATTAATGATGAGCACTTGGGAAGTGTCAATTTTTTAATGACATCATGTACTGCAGGCAAAAGTTGTACATCTGAATAGAATTATTTTTTTGTCTTATAAATGTTTTGGTGAAATTCAGAAAGAATATGAATATTGCTCAGAGTAATATCTTCTGAAAAAAAAGAATTATTTTAGGTAATTTTGAGAATTACAGTGAAATATTAAAAATATTTTGCTCTTTTTATTTTCTCTGTCAGGTTATATTTTTGTTTGTGCAAATTTTTATGTAAGTATATAATACTTTAGTACCATTCATTTATTTGAAGTGATGATATCTTTATACTCACTTTTATATATCTTCTATATCACTGTCACAGCACACATTAAGAAAAGAAAAAGAGGAGGTGTAAGTGTTTCTAAAAAAAGAATAATAAAATAAACCCAAAACCACTGAGCACAACTTTCATTAGATAAATGAAGGCAGAGGTAAATCTATTCAGATCTGTATTGATTTTTATCTATTCTCTCTCTCTCTCTTTTTAAACTTAATATATTTAGACAGCAATCCTTATTGTCCATTTAATAAAATAAAATGGACAAGGAATACATGTTAAGCTTATTGTTGAGTTTCTCCTGGTGTGGAATAAGTTATTTGCTATTTAGTGGAGATTAATATTATTACAGTATAAACTCCATAGACAAATTTATTCAGATTTTGCATTCAGTGAAACAGTTCTAGCTTCACTTGACATTGAAAACCTATTTACCAGTGTTCCCTTTAATGATGTAATTGACATGCATAACCATTCCACTCTCTCATCTCTTGAAAGGTTAACATTCTATACAAACTACTGCTTACATGTACCACATTCTTTGAAACTCTATTAAATATATGTACACAAACTGGTGGTGCAACTATACGATCTACCTTAGAACTTTCTTTCTTAATTATTATATAGCATATTTTGAAAATGAAATTTTTAACTCAACAAACTCTCTATATGTGTCCAATACATCAATGACATATTCCTTCATGCAAAAAACATTGAACATAATATAAAATAAAGCAAACCTTTGAAAGCAATTCCATGTTTAGTTTTACCTATGAACATAGTATCAATAAAAATGTCCTTTCTTGATGTTCTCAGTGATGATAATCAGCAGAACTTCTTCTCGTCAGCATAAAATATAGATTCATCATATACTTGGAAAAATTCAAACCTCATAGTTATTAATAGCACTTCTGCACAAGATAAAACAAAAAACTACTTTTCAAAAGACTAATGTTATATATCAATTCTCCTGTTCTTTAGGAGACTGTGTTTCTGTCAATAAAAAAAACATATCAACTTATATTGGTTCTACCACATTTCTCTTGAGAAGACTGACTAGTTACCTTACTGACCTGATTACCATATATAATGATGCCATCCTTTCTAATGATTGGCAGATTATGGTTGGCCATAGAACAGTACACTGTCAATCCAACTACAAAAATGATAGAAATTTTTGGAAGCTCTTCACATCAAAAGATGACAACCAATCATAAATAAAATTTATTTTAACCTCAGTGTACACATATTAAAATACATTTGATTCTTAAGGTCATTTTATTCATGTGATATTAAAATCTATCCCATTACCATAACATGTGAACCTATGTTTATTGTAAACTCTGGACTATTATCAACAGAAACACTCCACTGGATATTTCTTGAGGTCTGCTTTATTTCCTTGAAATTGACCACTGATGATTGAAAGTACTTGGAACATTACACACAATTACATCAAATTCTTTTACAATAGGTACCTCCAAAAATAGCAACACCTAAGGTTTAAAATGCATTTTAAAAGTGAAAAATCTTTCTTTTGGCTTTAATTGCAAGCTAATAGATTAAATTTAATATTTCCAATAGGCAAAACACTTTGCTGTATGTCAAACCAAATTTAAATTGATTGGCATCTTTTTGTATTTTTTTAATTGCTGAGATTGCTAAAATTGGCCATATTGATAAATCTGTCAACACAATTCTCTTTATTAAAAAATCTTTCAAAAATAAAATATAATTTTCTGAAACTTTATTAGGGAAAAATTAATTGATTTAGATTTTAACTAACTCTGAATTAAAGCAAATATTACTTTCAGTATAAAATATTGCAGAAAAGATTTTTTTTAAAACATGGAGGTGGGCGTTTTTATGATGTATTGACACATTTATTCATAACCTGACATACAAGATTTATATAAGGGGGAAATACTTGTAGTAAAATTACATGACAAATACAATTTAAACAATGTTTTTAGATAATTTTGTTTTTGAGGAAATATTAGAAGATCCCCAATAAATTTGAAATTAAGTAAAGTTACCACTTTTATTTTCTAATAATGTTGTATATGGACATTTGTATTTACAGAAATCCTTTGTCCTTTCCTTTTAAAATACTACGAAGATTTTGACAATAAAACTTTGTTTTCATAAAGTTTGGAGCATTTTTTCATTATGTATGCTCATTTTTTAGCGAATCTATAGAAGCATCTACTTTAAAAATTTCCACCTTAACATCAAACAATTTATTTGACACCAAATAAAAGTCACTAAAAATATTAGTAGGCATTCTTTTATATATATATATATATATATATATATATATATATAACATTATACAGTGAAAATTTCAGAATAAAATTTAGCTAATAACTCAGTATCAAACTGCAGACCTTCCCCCTCTCTCTCTCACACACACACACACACATATATATATATATAAAATTTGGTGTACCAGGTAATTGAAAATAAATGATACAAATCTAAAGAGAAAAGAATTGATATTTTTTATACATATGTTCAACTTAAACTACCTTCAGCCTTGAGGATTGCCTTGATTCAGCCTCAGAAGTGAATGCATCTCTGGATCAGGTAGTTTATATTGGCCATCACATCCAGAATCACAATGATTGAAAAATCCTTTGTATTATGGAGTTATTGATTGGGCCGCTCCCTTTTGGCGACACTCCAGACATAATATTCAAATCAGGAAAGCTAGGGCACCATATGCTCATAAAAATTCTTACCTAGCAAATCCTAGATCATGCAGGCCATGTGGGTGCTATCAGTCTTGTTGGAACATGCATCGCCATCAAGCTTTATCCCAGGCTTCACTAAATCTAGTACCTTGATGTAGAGATATTAACCCAGAAGCCCTGCAGCATACCATTGTCCTTATTGCTCTCAGCTCCCAAGATCATCACTAATAACATGAACTTCGCATGCTTTGTCATAGGTAACTCTATAGAGTCTGCATGCAGATCCACTTGTTGGTCATCCTATTCACTTGGTCACTTTCAGGAAGCCCTGAATAGAGTCCTATGATTGGTGGGTTACAGTGGGACGTTTCACTCCCTGTAAATCTGAAAGGGAAATGAGAATGTTCAAATTTGGTAGACGGCATGTCTTTTACCAATGGCCACTACTAATGGCATGTTCTCAAATAACTGGCACCACTTCTTATGTGTATTTTTCTATTACTTAGTGTAGTTTTATCATTTGTGCTACTCAGTCTTTCTAACCCTCCCTTTCAGTAGCTTCCTTATTCTTTACACTTACTCTTTCTTTTACTGTATGCCAAATGTTTTTCTTCCTTTTGTATTCTACTTTCCAATTTATATAATTGAGAAAAGGAAATTTTCTTTTTCAATTTTTTAATTTCTTTTTATAAATTTATACTCAGGAAAAAGTAGATAATAAAATTGGATTAAAATAAATCTGAGATGTTATGATCAGGGGTAGGTGAATAGAATTTTTTTCAAGTCTGAAAACAAATTGTAGGAAAATGTTTGAGTAAAAAAAAACACTATCAGTTTGCATATGTGATGAAAAAAAATTAAAATCATGTTAAATAAATGAGAAGTGATAAAAGAAAAATCAAGTGGAATGTGAATGAGAATTTTTTTTTCCTTTTGTTTGCTTTAAGTCAGATCAGACACAAGGTCATGTTTAGAGAGCAGACAATAAGAAAAAGGGTTCTTGGGATCATAAGTGACAAAAACACTAATGTTGATCAGGATATGCAAGCACACACACACATAATATATATATAAACATATTAAATCCACAACTTAAGCATAAAAAAATTATAATAAATATTCAGTTTTTAATATATTTAATTTTTGGTAATGCACTTAATTCAGTGGGGAATTTTAATCATATTGATTGAATATACAGAAAAATTTTCAGATCAAAATTCCAGTTGTTTTAGCATATTAGTTTATTAATTCATTCATATATATATATATATATATATATATATGTGTGTGTGTACATACATATGCACAAACAATTGTATGTTCATTTGCTATTTCTGAATATTTATTTCAATACTGGGTGGATATAATATAATCATACAATGTTTCTGTTTTTCTATTTTCCCTCTGTTATTAAATTTATAAAATGAAAAGAAAAATAATTTTGTTAAAAATAACATTTAAAAAAATTTTGTGAAGTGAACAATAATGATTTATGTGCAGCACTTACATAAGCAATGTGTATATTTGCTTGTGCATATATATTTTCTGCATTTATGTTGTACCTAAAGCTTGTTCATACTTAAGTGTTACAGAAAATTTGTGTGTTGATGTATAAAAGAAATTATACATTTCACTATTTCAACCACCATCTCTCTTTATCTTTCATAATTTTTTTTTCAGCAGTAAATCTCTTATTGAAATTCTTTCCTTTACCTTTTTCTAATTGTTAGTGACAATATAGAGAAAGAAAGTTTCATTAAAATAAAACAATTGGCAGATTTGTGAAATGGGTTCTTTTTCCCTTATGTATTGCTTTAGCTGAAAATGTTGCATATGTTAAACTTCTTTGCTGATGCTATCAAGTATTTCAATTCTGTCTACTCTTGTTCTATTCATGGCGTGTATGACTTCAAGACACTCATAATCTTGCTTATGTTCAAATTCTATGTCATATCAGGAAAATCTCTTATACCTTTTAATTTATTTTCAAAATAAAAAAAAAAAAGTCCTTCAAATGGAATGAATGTAAACTAGGTACCTCCATGAAAACACTAAAAAATCAGCATACCATGATAAAAACATGCTTTAAATGTTATGAAAACATTGTTTTATCAAAATCATTGTTATTATTAAAAGGAAGGATCAAAGTATTTTCTAATTATTTAATTAAATTTTTTACTCCATTTTAGAACATTTGAAATTTTGATTAAAAAAACTTGTTTTTCTTTCATCATCAGTTGTACTAACTTTTAGCATAGCAAATTTTTACCTCTTTTTGCAATGACTGACACATTAATTTGGAAATTCTTGCAAAAATCAAATAATTGTCAGATTTTAATGAAATTTTCAGGACTTATTCACAAATGAATGAAATTATTCTTATTAGAAAATCTTGGTAAAAATACTTTTTTCTACATGTCTTTCTCCACCTTACTTAATTTTATGAAAACTTGAGAAATTCATTGTGATAATTTTTAATGACTATATTAGTTAAAAGCAGAATTCTTTTGAAGAATTTAAATCACCAAATTTGTTTTTGCAAAATTGGATCTGGTTTTACTAAAAATCTTTTCTGTATCTGAAAATAAAAAAACACAATAAAACTATGACATTATTTAATTAGAGAAGCTTTTACTGGTTTTTTTACTAATAATATATATTAGACAATATTGTCTGAAGAAAAAAAATTTTTTCTGAAAATAAATTTTACAAGATTTGTTTTCATTCTTTTACAATTTTAAATTTATAAAGTTTTTAAATCTTTTAAAATTAATTTTTAATTAGATAATTCTTATGAAATATTGTTATTAAAACTATATTTACTAATCATATATTGTAATGCTTATTACAATCTGATGACCCTGAATATTTTTAAAAGTATTTTGATTTGTTTTTTGTATGTGTGATTACGTGCAGAATTTCTGTGGTATGGATGTACAAATTGATAAATCTGGCATTTAAAGATCATATGTTTTAAGGGTTGTCCCTCTACTTATGGCGAAAAACAAAACAAAAAAAACAAAAAAAAACTACAAACTCTACTCCACCATAGTTGGATATGAACACGTTTGGCTGTCAATTGAATGTAAATAAATCAATTACCACATCAGAAAAACAAGAACTGTAATTAAGAAATGTTTGTATGCAAAATTTTATGCTATAAGTAAGTAATATGTCTTTCACATCATATTACTTTGACTTCAAATTTGCTAATTTTCCTCAAATAATGTTTCTGAAATATATATTTTATTTTTGCAAGATTTTTAAAACTGAGAATTAACTTTTCTTGAAAAAAGTGTCAAAAATGGCTGTTTTGATTGATTTTAATGAAAAAACAAAATCAGTTCTAATCAATATAATTTCTGTTTGAAATACACCACAGTGTGTTTTGCTTACTGAAAATAGTAAATTTGAAATCCTTTAGCTATCAATTAAAGCTAAAATGAAAGCTTCAAGAAAGCTTTTTCATTTTTAAACATTCATTTTAAACTTTACATATACCAAATTAGTGGAGTGAAAGAGAAATAATTTCTCTTTCATTATAAGTGCATATTTGAGGATTAGTCTAATCCAACTCTTATTTTACACTTTTAAAACATTCACCTTTATTTGGTATTGTATTGTGAGGAAGAGTTTTAAGATATCTCATGCAGAATTAAACTTCAATCTTAATATTTTAACTTTTTGAAAAATGACCAAAACAATAAATGGTAAAAAAGATTCAGTAAAAGATTAAATAAAAAATAATCCTGTGATTTTATCTCCTGTTTTATCAAATTTTCCTCTTCTTCAAAATAGCAAAATGAAGTTCTTTAAACTTTTGGCAATGAGTTCAAATGAACTTAGAAACATCAATACTTTTAATGTTTCCTTTGCTTTACACTTACATATAGACATAAAAACAATAAAATGATATAAATGCATCTTCACTCAAAATTTCAAGAGAAGTATTTGTGACAATAATCATCAGGATATTCAAATTATCTCAATTTATATTGACTTTCACAAATTGCTTTGTCCTCAATAATGTGTGTGTTGTTTCACACATACACATATTGTGAGTGACAACATATATATACACCAATATATATATATATATATATATATATATATATATATATATATATATACCAGCTTCAGTGAACAGTGGATGTGGGTAGGATTCTTAGAGAAACCAACCATTGTTTTCTCCAGGCAATGGATGTCTGATTCCTTGTCTTTTTCTTCATTTTTATCAAGATGCAGTTTCTCTTCACAGCAAAATTTTGGTTTTGCTTTAATTTTAATTTACTGAATTTCCTGTTCTTATTTTTTCCCCCCAGTAAGTCTCAAAATTTACTGTGTCTTGCAAATCAAAAGCCATATTGCTCAGAGACTTAGACCTCTATTCTTTTTAGTTTCATTTGAAACACTGTTCAAAGAGTAACAAGATGATATGTACAAGTTACTTATAAATCTGAAATGTTATTGTAAGGTCAAAAGAAAATTAGCTTTATATATTTGTATATTTATTTCCACAATTTAACCACTCATAATTGAGATCTATGTTTGAAATAGAAAAAATACATAATTTTATGCTCGCCTATAGAATTTAGAAACTGTCTAGATGAATAACTTTGTGTAATTAGTAACATAGAGTGCGATTTCTCAACTAATGCTTTCTGAATAGAAACTTTATAGCATAAACCATGTGAACTTACATTTGTCTGTTGAAGTTTACAAGAAAGTGATAAATGTGTTGGAATGTCATTGATAAAGATTTAAATAATTTTCCTTGTAACATTGTGTTGCATTAACAGCCATATTGATAATCTTTCTTCTAGCTAAAGATATTGAGTAATTTTTTTCATAGTTACTTGCTCAGCAAATATCAGCAAATGGCTGCAATATTTATTATCAGTTATGACAGATGAAGATCTTGTCATTAAATATTTTTGGCAGATAATATTGCTAGCATATTTTGTGACTTCCAATGGACTGACTTGAAAATATCAAATCATCTGTCATTGCATTCAGTTCTTTTTATTTAAGGCTTTCAGTAAATGTTTTTAATAAGGAATCTTATAAAGCACTTGAATAATTCACTCAGAGTGTTAAAGAATGTTGGAAATTATGAGTTATTTTTGGAATTTAAGTGACTTTAGATCTGTTAGCAAAATGAACTAATCTTTGTAAACAAGATCTTTTTACAAACTTATACAATAGTTAAACACTTAATCATACCATGAATATTGTTTTGAAACACTGAGTGAACTTTACCACCACAAACTTTTGCAAAATATTTGTTTTGCTTGAGATTTTTAACCAATTTTATAACACTTTTGTTATTTGTCAAAATCTTGTGCTTTTATGTTGATATATATTGTCAAGAATCTTTATCTGTATTTTGAACATTAAGTGTAAAAGAAGCAACACTGTCACCCAGATTTGTCATTTCTCTCACTTTTTATGAGGTTTCTCTTAAAATACTCAACTGGCCTTGTTTTTCTTAGAATACCTTAGTATAACATTATGACTGGGACAATCATGATCATGGATACCAAATGTAGTAACCCTATGACTCAATGGCTAAGCCTTTCCCCTGAGTTAAGGATCTAAAGATTAATATCATCCTGGTCACTAGAGGGATTTCTTAAACACTTGATATCCTGGTTGGGGCTACCAAATTTAACACTGTACACTATATGTGTTTCTATGGTAACCTCAGTGTCAGGATCCTCAGTTAGGGCACCAAATGTAAAACCAATTCTAAGATGATAGATTTGTCACTGTTTTACTGACTCTTGGATATGTCACAAGCCTGAATCTGTCATATGAAATTAAAGATGACAAATTCTCTATTGCTTGGAGTCTTGATATAATGGAGAAGGCCAGAATACCTTTAATGAAATATTAATAAGATTCAGTTTATTCTAGTTGTTGAGTCTATAGGCATCTCAAAGTAGAATCTTCCTTTCTGCAATTCTAATATTTAACAGTAGAATGTAGTAGTTTGAACTTAAATTGCTTATTCACGACCCTGAAAATGTTGAGCCAATAGTAACCTATGTTTTTCTTGAGAGAAATTTTAGTTTACTACTATGATCTGAGTTGGTCTCTGTCCTGCTTATCTGTTTGTGTAGACCCCTCTTCTCATCTATGGAGAGCTACTCTCTTAATTGGCTCACGTTATTTATATAGAAAGTCAACTTGCTGGTTTGTCACTAATTATGTATTGGTATGACTTGACCATTAATTTCATACTTGCATAGTTTTATGATAACTGACTTCATACAAGACAACTGGCAAATATTTTTTATGTAATGATAAGTCAAGGTTTTCTTTTTGAATGCCCCTTTTCTCTTAAATTATTCTACCTAAGAAACCTCACCAATCTGAAGAATAGGTCTATGTAAACAACTTAGTCTCAAGGATTTTTAGAGATAATTTTTTATTTCAGCTGGATAAGTAATTAAACCGACATTAATTTTTTCACAATTTTTTGTAAATAAAAATGCCCACATCAACATATTCAGGAGTTTTTCTTTGATTCAGACTCCAATGATGATTTATAGGCTTTACTCAAGTGGATAGTGACGGTGATAACTACACATCATTATGTGGAGGAAAATGATAATGACCACTAGTGGCTAATATCATCCATGGCTGTCTAATTTTATAGAAGCTACTGGTGACCATCGATATACCTGATAGCCTTTCTGAAGGTGAATTATTTTGTCTAATTATAAACAACGAACAAATAACTTTATTTTCAATGAGACAAATATGCTAGTCAGATGAAAGAAAGAGCAAACAAATGCTGGTGTCTTCTTGTATGTAAACATGATGAAGCACATCACTTTTTTTGACAAAATGAAAGCCTTCTTAGTCATTTTGTTTCTTATTGCACCTTAGAACTCCACAAGGAGTAATAAAAGAAGTTAATAAAAGTTAAAGTATGTTAAATTGTTCATGTATTTGTTTTTTATTTTGTGTTTCAATTATTTTGTTTTCAACGTCAAAACAAGCATGCAAAATTTAATGCATTCCATAATGCATTATATCAAAATAGGTACCTCCAGTAATTCGCTAAAAATCAGTATATCATAATGATAAAAGGCCTCAAACTTAATAAAAATAAAGTTTTATTATTAAAATGTTTGTTATTATTAAGAGGAAAGAACAAAATATTTTTTATTTTTAAAAAATCTTTCCTTTCTAACACATTGTAAATTTGGGTCAAAAATCTCTTTTTTTCTTTTTTTTTTTCTTTTTTTCTTTTTTTTTTATTGTCAATTATACTATTTGTGGTAATGGCCATTTTAGTGTAGCAGTTTCCAGAGGGAAAACCCATTAATTTGGAAATTCTTGCAAAAATCAAATAATTGTCTGATTTTAATGAAACTTTCAGGACTTATTCAAAAATGAATGAATTTATTTTTGAAATTTTTATTTTTAGAAAATCTTCGTCAAAATATTTTTTTCTACATAAATTAATTTTATGAAATCTTCTAGAATTTCAAACAGTCAGAGAAATTAAATCATCATTTTTTTTTTTTTTTTTTTTTTCACAACTACTGCCAACTTTTTAAAAATCTGCTCCAAATCATGAAATAAAAACTGCAATGAAACTATCTAATTATCAAATTAGATAGGCTTTTATTTGCTTTATAAATAATATACATTAAGGACATTATCTGGAGAAAAATAAATTGTCGGTGAATAAATAATTTTTACAAGAATTGTTTGCATTTTTCTTTTAGTTTTTCTTTTTCATTTTTCTTTAATTTTAAAACATGTTTTAAAATTCTTCCAGAGTATGGGGTAGGTTATTGTGTTTTTAAGTGAAGACTCTATTTATTAAGTGAAAATTTAAAACTTTTTACCATAATTAAATATTTTTTATAGTATTTTAAATTATTATAAGAAGCAAAAAGAAAAAAAAAACATGTTAATTTTGGTGCCCTATACTAAACCTTTCAACACATTCAGCCATCAAATTATTGATGAAGATATGAAAATGACAATACACCGAGGTCAAGAAATGTTTGTCTAGAAAATTTTATGCTGTAAGTGATATTTGTTTCAGAACAGATTAATTTAACTTTAAATTTGCTAATTTTCTGAAAGCATTTTTTTCTGGAATTAGAAAATTTAATCCTTTAACTTTCAATTGAAGCTGGAGGAAAGCTTTGAAAGGGATTTTTCCTTTATGAAAAATATATTTAAAACTTAGGTATACAAATTTTTGGAGGTACCTACATCAAATATTACTCATCCATTCTTTTATTAGTATACATAAAATAAAAATAAAATCTATACACTCAATACAAAGAAAGTTATAGCAATTTTAAAACAGTAGTAGCTCATGTTTTTTTGCCCTCAAAAATATGCAATGGCAGGGGAAACAATTATAGAAAGAAACTAGTGTGGTAAAGGTTAATTAGTTATTTTTTTCTCTCACATTTTTCCAAAGTTCTATAACATAAATCCAAACCTTTGTGGTTTTACTCGCTCTGAAAGTGTGGATTGCTGTCCACCTTATTACATCAGTAAAATAATTTTGTTTTTACTTCAGTTTTAAGGATTAAATAAGGACTAAGTGAACATTGTTTTTCAATTTTTTCTCTCAAGATTATCATGTTGTTCAAAAATTTAAGAAAATGTTTCAATCTCTTTCAATATTTAAATTAAGTGTGAATTACTGTTATAGGCAAATAGAATTATCTGAAAAAATTTATATTCCAATTCAACTGCTTTTGTTTTCATGCCATTTAAAGCCAAAAGGCCTGAATGTTGGACATTGTGCATCCCATCACATTATCAGTCATTTTATCATTTTACTTGCATGGCAAGAAAGTGGGTGAATGCAGTTCTTGTGCAATTGGTATAAATAGTTGTTAATCTAATCACCATGTATGACTATACATTGAATGGATCCAACTAATACGATGTATGTTTATTCATACTGTAGGTATTATGTCTATTTTGTTAACTTATTTCATGTTTAATATCTTAGTCAAGTTTGGATATTCAATCTTAAAATTATAGAAACTTTTTAGTTTTTTTGCTCTGTATTTTCATAAAATATGTGGTGTTATTGTAATGTTTTGAATAAATTTTGATAGTTTTCCTTGGAAAATTTGAAGGATGTTTGTTTCTATTGATTGGGTTAGCAAAATTGTTTGATCTATCATGAATATGTGTTGGCTGACTTAAAGAGAAGTCATGATAGCAGTAAAACAGAGAGAGGAGGACTAAAGGAAAGAAAGATTGATGAGGGAAGATGTACTGATTAGAGGATAAGAAAAAGAAACAAGAATGAAATAATAAAGAGAAATATTACTCAGATTAAGAGAGGGAGAGAGAGCATGATGAGATGAAATAAATTGTTAGAAGAGGAGAGTGGTACATTGAATAATCAAGAAAATGAAGAAAGTAAAAAAAAAAAAAAAAAAGAATAATCTGAGAGTTGGGAAGTGAGAATAGAACTGAATTCTTCATATGTGAAGTTTTACAGTAAAATAAGAAAATTAAATAGGAACAAAAGCAAAAACAATAGACAGAAAGATTAATGCAATTTTATTGATTAAAAAAACTGAGAAGCTAAAAATAAATGATTGGTGCTCACCAACAGTTTACAGCAGATGAATGAAAAGTGATCCTAATTTATGGCCTACTAATTCTGTATTAATTAACCTGAATTGTCTAGAGGTTAATTGGATCCAAAACACTAACAAGCAAAATAATGACAGGATCCTAAACTCTAAGTTGATTAGAACCCCTCATAACAGTCCCATGCACTTAAACAGATTTAAATTTACATGAATGGAGGGAGCAAACAAGTCTTTTTTTTTTTTATAATTAAAACACTAAATAATTACTTTGAAGGCAAGAAAAAAAAAAAAAAGGTTCTACTTGAAGTATGAAGATTATCCAAGTCTTTCAAATGGAGATTACCTGCCTGTCTTGGAATCATTATTTAAAATACTCTAATGCTAGGCTCACATAACTATGACTAATAATGGAGAGGTAAACACCAAGAATGCAATCTCAACTATAAAGCAAACACTTGTGTATACATATATATATATATGTATATGATTTCACCCCAAGCAAGACAATAAAGCCACTAGGATGCAAGAGGTTACTGAGTGTTAGAGAATATGAGAGAAACTACTATTAAGGAGAGAGGACAACGAAAAAATAAGAATTAAGAAGACCAAAGATAACGATTGATATTGAATTTAAATTTATGATGATCAAATGTGACTGGGGGGAGGTGCAAGAAGCTGGAAGAGAGTTCCACAAGCGAGAAGTGAGATATAAAAAAAAACTTAGCATAGAACTTATGGTTAAATCTAGCTATTCCAACTTTAATTTGATGAGACCTTGCCACCAATCTAGTACTGTGCTTAAATTCATAAAGTCTAGGTACCGTAAAGGTAAGTTCATCGGAACAATAATCATGAAAGTATCAATAGATAAGGCCTTAAGGAAGTTACATTACATTGGTGGAAAAGGAATTGAAGCTAAATTATTAGACCAGGACCAATAACATTGTATATATGGCTGGAGCAACAGACCAGCTATAGCAACAATATTCAAAGCAATGACAAATGGTAGACTTTTAAATATATAAGACAAATTTTTGTGAGAAACATTGTCTAGCATGACATAATGAACAAACTTTCTTAGCTGCAGACTTAGCAATTGGTTCAGTATATTTTTTTCTGTTTATGTCAGCTGAAAACATTAGTCCAAGAAGGTGCAATGAGTCACTCTCTTGGAGGTTAGCATTAGGCATGCTGATGGAAGATAAAAAGGACACTCTCAGATGATTAAAAGAGAACTGTTTTTTTTTTTTTTTTTTTTTTTTTTTTGAGGTGTTGAAATTAACAAGCCACTCCTTGCTCCTTTTAGCAACAGATTGTAGGTCATTTTTGAGAACAGCTATCAATTTGACTTCATGAAATCAATCAGACCTACTATTAAGACAGGAGTAAATATTTTTGTCATCAGCATAGATACTGATTTGAGAACAGATGACATCAGGAAGGTCATTGATGAAAATTAGAAACAACATGGGTCCAAATTTCAGGATTTGATCAGAAAGACTGAATCAGTTCATAAATTCATCCAGAAATACCATAACCTTTCAACTTATCAAGAATACCAGTATGCTGAAACCTGCCAAATGATTTCAAGAAATCCAAAGCACTAGGCCTAAGCTTCACCATTCTTATCTAAAGCTTGATAGGCTCTTTGAGCAATAACTGTTAACACATCATCAGTTGACTTAGAGAAGCAAAAGCCATATTGCATATCTGAAAGAAGACCCTGCAATGTTTAACTAATTCAGAGTTAATTAGAGCCTCTAGTACTTTGGCAAAAAGAGGTAGAAGGCTAATAGGCTGATAGAAGGATCAGATGATTCACCTGAGTTCTTAAAGACTGGAACTTCAGAAGATTTTCAACAAGCAAGAAAGCAAGAAGCAGCAAGGCATTTATTGTAAAGTTTAGAGATAACGGGAGCCAGTTCATGAGCTCATTTCTTATGGACTATTGCAGGGATGACATCAAGTTCACATACTTTAAAATCCAGTTTAGAAATTATAGCAGAAACCATGGATGTAGTTCTATGCCTATCACTCAATAAATACTCCGTTCTAAGTGGAAAGGCAAGCAAACATACTCCAGATGAGTCAAGAGTAGAATTTAAAGAGAATTTATAAGCAACCATTCTGCTTTATCAGTAGAAGATATATATGAGAAAGTAAGGTTTGTTTTATATATCCCACACAGGTAAAAATATATATATATATATATATATAAAAAAAAAAAGAAAATGCAACAGGAACCTTTAAGAATATTTATTTATAGTAAGTTTACCAGTTTCACAGATCTATGATTTTCAAAAGTGATATTGATACAGAGAGATGTGTGGCTATACCAAGATATGTCTTGCATATCTCTCTCTCATATATATATATATATATATATATATATATATATAATATTGATTTTTTTTCTTTTAACCATGAAAATTTAAACTGAACAGTATTAGAAACTGTAAAAGCATTCTGAATATATTAGATATCAATGTATAGAATGTTCTATGAGAAAATGCATAATAGACCAATTAACTGAATATGGTCATTTGCTTTTTGAACTTTTTTTTTCAACAGTCATTATTGCATGATTGAAGTTTAGACACTTACAACATAGCAATAGAACTAAGTAAGAAAATATTTTTATGTTTGTATGTCTTGGAAATTGTGCTGTGAGAACCTAAATATTTCTCTCACTGTCAAGGAAAAATGTTAGATCATTAGAAATGTTCCTTGAAGGACTTCTTTCTGTAAAGCATTTGGACAAGCATTCACACATGCATAGTACTCAAAATACAATGATTATTTGAAGAGAGATTCAAGAAAACTAAAAAGTAACTGGAATATTGGATACAAGAATAACCACAATGGAATGGTTTCAAATTTAGTTTGTCACAGTAATTTTTAGAACATTCTTTGCTCAGACAAAACTAAAATTAATTATAAATTGGTTCATTTTTATGAGAAGAAAAGCTGATGTTAGATACACCATGTTCACAACTTGAGAAGTAAAATTACAGGAGTGCTTTACTCTTTTGCTTTCCTCAAATGGTACTTCATGGAACCATAAAGAAAGTATTGTATTCATGTATCTAGAGGATCATATGCTTTAGCACAGCAGCTGACAAATAACTATAAATCTAACATTGATTGAAAGCATCTTCTATATTTTAAAAGAATAATGTAGCATTATTTCTTGACCTAACCACTGATCTGAGTCCTATTGAAATTTTATTTTTAAAGGAAGGAATTTGGAAATGTTAAAGACTTTAAAATTATTTGTAAAGAATAGTGGCCAAGAATGCTGTGAAAGATTTCATTTAATCTTATGAGCACTACATTCCTTAGTAATAATTGAAAAATGTTTTGCAATTAAATATTGATGTCCAAAAATGTTTATTTTATCTTTCTTTTGTTTACCTTTTACACACTTTTGCATATTTATAACCATTTTTTAAATTCTCAAGTTTTACATTAAAGTACATAAGCTGTGTTAATTTCCAGCAAATTTATGCTGAAAAGTATTAAATATTTTACCCATTCTTCAAGTATACCATTTTCTCTGACTCTTTGTACTTCTAATACTTTAAAAGAATATTTATTTAGCATTAAGGAATAATTTGTGTTCTGAATTTTTAGGTTGTCTCTCATTAGTAATTTAGTTATAAAAGAAGAAAAAGTTATATCAATACCAATGTAGGAATGAAGATTAAAAGAAAATTGATAGGCTATGATTAAAATTAGGAACAATTTATTTGATGCTTAAAATTTATTTCCAATATATTTTCTGTTTCTGTTAAATCATTCTGTCAAAACAAATTTGATATCTGTGTAGCAAAGTTGGTAATTTTTAACAGACTGGTATGATGTTGATCTCTTGAGTTTTGCTCAATAAACAAAAGGGGAAAACTATTCTTATTTGGGCTGTTTTATACAAGGAGAAAATGTAGAAAATCAGTTTCATTTTTTCTCAGCTAGAAAGATTTCAATTGAATACATGACTTGTGGGTATAACAAGTGAAAGAAAATTTGACAAGTGTCATCATGGAAGCACCAGATTTCAAGGCTATAAAATAATAATGGAATTTAAAATTGGAACAGCAATGATTAGAACTAATTAGGAATAATTGTTAATAGGGATTTTGAGTGCTACCTTACAAGAACTGGAATCTGGTAATTCTTTATTTTCCTTCATCTATACTAACATTAACAAATAGATAATATATATACACATGATTTATAGAAAGATATGTTTTCAAATATATATCTATCTTTGAATTGTTCAGACTGTAGAATAATGGTATTTATTTTTGCCATGTTTTCTCACTATATAAGAGAGAGATGACAAAAGTAGAGACATTTTCAAGCAAGAGCATTTTCTAAGAATAAAATTAAAATTTTGTAAATTTTGTGTGTCCTCCAAAAATATTATATTGCCTCTTTTAAGCATTGACTGTATCAAATCTATGATTTTTCACTTGTGGGATATCCAATGAGGTGGTTTTAAAAACCTGAATCAAATGTAGGTTTTCTAGCGATTTTCATTTTTCTATTTATTTTGTGTTCTAAAATATTTAACCTGATCCATGTGAAGAGACTAATGAAAGTTGTTTAATATCTTTTGGGATTGAACAGCTATTCTCTAATCATTTTTGTTGTCTAGCATATGGATTACAACCACCATGAAAAGGGAGCTGTTTTTGTCCCAGTAATCATCAAAAAAAATCTTTAGAGAAGCCTGTCATACAAAAAAGAATTTTATGTATTTTGTCCATGCTTTCCTGAGGTTTTCAGTGCTCAATGCTTTTTAACTTTCTTGCTTCATGATAATTTTGGTTATTGCTCTTTTCTTTTGCTCCAACTATAACCAGTCAGTTATCAGTGATTTATGTAGATAGGAAAAGAATAAGAATGATTTATAGATAAATTCTCACATTTTGATTAATTAACAAAATGGATAATTTGTTTTGTTACCAATAATCAATTGGTGTTTCATTAGAATTTTAATTAACTTCATGCATGACACACTTTATTTTCTTTACTGAAATCGTGACACATCAAAGCATTTGTTTTGTTCCTTATTTTCAATATAGAAATAGCTTCTCTGGCCTCTGCTAAATATTATTATTTTGGCAAGTAATCTAAATAGATAAATGAAAAACAGATTCTTGTAACTTTTTTTTTTTTTAATAAGCTGGTAATTTTTTTTTCTTTTTTTGTTTCAGTACAGGGAGCTATAAAAATTCCTGTCTAAGTGTAAATTCAGTTTATATATTTTAATTTAATAATACATATTATGAAAGTTTGACATTCTCTTATTGTGTGTATATATATATATATATATATATATATATATATATATATATATATATAAAGTATATAATTGGTATACACGGAATGAATTCCAATAACCAACAATTACTATTCTTAAAAGAGTGCTCAATACAAAAATAGAGCAGATATAATTATTTTTATATAAAAAAATTTATAACATAAAATATGTTATAAAATCACTACAAAATAACCATTTGTTTCAACACACTCCATCACTTGATAAGACACAGAGTGTGTTGAAACAAAATGGCTATTTTTGTAGTGATTTTATAACATACTTATGTTATAAATTTTTTAAAAAAATAATATATATATATATATATATATATATATATAATCTGCACACATACAAACAAGTTCAAAAAAAAGATGATTTAAAAAAATAAAAGATGTAAAAATTCATAAAAATATACTTTATAAATGAAGTGTGTCCTGAATAGTGCATTAATTTGTATCATACATAAGAATAATTAACAGATTTACAAATGTAAGCATTGAACATTAAAAATATTAAGTTCCAGTCTAATGTGATATTGCTTATGTAACTTTTGTATTTGCCTTTTGGAAAAGGCATGAATCCAAATGTTACTTTGTCCCATTATCAGTCAGTTTAATCATAATCTTGGCATTAGCACAGCATAGACAAAAAAGGGTCGTGTTGTATGTATGTTTATTTACTTTCCTATAACTACATTATCGGGCCAAGTAAAATGGCAAAAATAGTTGCTATATGCATTGCCAAACTTGAGATCAAGACCAGTGATATGCACCCTCTTTTATATATATATAAATGTAAAAGTGACAATGTTTCATGTTAAATGTGATCATCAGGCCACATGTGTTGTGTTCTTTCTTGATTATTTATATATATGGGTTAGTGGTGCATTGTGGGTAGTTTATTACAATGGTTATTTTGTTGGGAGTGGTTTGTTAATTTTTTTACTATTTATTTACTTGGATTAGTTTATTTTATTTTTTTTTAGAGTTTGCATTGTTGTAGGTTGATATTCTCTGCTTGAAGTAAAAAAAAAAAAAAAATAGCTATAATTATCTTTCCAGACCAAAACAAACTACTAAATAAACAATCAGAACTCATCTCAAAATGCAGACACAAAAACAAATTTTTTACTACATTACTTGAAAACTGAGAACTGAAAAGAATAAATAAAAATAAATTAGCAAAAACAAGTAAAAAAACTAATCCAAATAAATATATAAAGTAAATAATAAACAAATTAACAAACCAATCCTAACAGAATAACCATTAGAATAGACTACCCACAATGCACCACTGACTCGTATATATAAATAGTTGAGAAAAAACACAACGCGTGTGGCGTGATGATTGCGTTTAGTATGAAACAGTCTGTCACCTCTGAGTATTGACTTCAATGTTCACTCTTATATTTACATATGGTCTATCTCTGATATTGAACACGTTATCCCATAAATTTAGCATACCTTGAAACTATATTTTTTTATATATACTATCCTGATCTGCATTTATTAATTAGAAGGTATTCCTTTGTGATGTTAATAGTAGACAATATCACTTGATGTGAATAAGCAAATCTAACTCATGTTACAGTATCAAGTGATTTTCAGTTTTTAAGAAAGATCTGACTGCTAATATATTACTTTTTATTTTTTTTATTTCATCCTTGCTTTTGGAGCTTGCTTTTATTTTTAACTAGCTTAAATGCCACTCTATTGGGCAGCATTTAAGCTACCTTATGCAGAGTGCTCTTGATTGGGACTTCATCACAATAGGGAGGGAGGAGTAGATGTAATAGGCAACAATAAACTACAGAAGAACTCAAAATTGATTGCTTATTTCTATTTCATGGCTGACTTTCACTGGATTTTGCAATTAATTTCAATTATTCCCAAGTTATGAAAATTGTTATTGTACAAAAAATTTGTCACAGAAAATCACATAAGTCACTGAAAACAATTGCAGTAATGAAAACTTGGGAATCCAAAATTTCAGGATTGCAAGTCTGGATCTGGCCTAAAATGTTTTTAATTTGCTCATTAAGTTGGCCTGATTCCAAGATAATATGATATGTTGGACTACTGCCTCAAGGAGTAAAGTTGAAAAAGTGTGACACATTGATATTTGCATTTATTATATAAATGATTTAAAAAGCAGACTTCTTTTTCAAAATTACTTAAATATTACTTTGTAAACTTATGAAATATTTTGTTATACATACAGTTGTTAAATGGGAAATGTTGTAATGAACTGTTTTTGGTGTAGACTGGACATCACTTGTTTCCTGTGTGAATATATCTATAACTTATTGGTCAATTGAACAGTTATACCTGTCATCCACTAATGTTTCTCTCATCAAATTGTGCACTACTGACATCATTCTACTACCAATCATTTATACATCTTGTGTTTCAGCCAAATAGAAATAGCAGGAGGTAATATTTCAGTAGCAGTGAGAGTAGTCAGCTGTTCAAGAGATGTACAAATACATTGATTTGCAGGATTTTTAGAAAATGTTTTACAGCTGATTGGATTTTTTTGTCAGCCACTGAAAGCTAAAGAAGCAATATTGTATCTGTTTTATTTCATATATTTTTTTTTAATCAGTCTTAAATTGTATCTTGCTTCAAGCTAACTGTGAACTGTGCCAGTAATATTCAATTTCCTGATGCATTTACTACCTGTCTTCATAGCTTGTGATATTAATGAATATTTGAAATTGCTTTAAAGAGTGGAGAGTTGAAATCAGTTGTTGAGGGAATATAATTCTCTATTTTCCCACTGGCTTTACCAATATTAAGTAAAATTTCCTTATAAATATTATTGCCAATAAAATGTTAGTTGACAAGTATTTAACTGCAAATGCTTTTCGAATCTGCTTTTGAATGCTGAGCAAATTTCCTTGAGAAGTACCTGACCAGACTATTTGTCTTACTTTATTTAGAAATGGTGCCTGATTTGGCACAATTCTATGTAATACTATTGAGTCTTTGTAAACACTTCTCACTGACTACTATCTTTTGTGGCAAGTTTTTTCTTATCCCATTACTGACATATGTCCTTTACAGATGTTTTGCTTGCTAAGGTTTCTCAACAAATTGAACATTAAATTAGATTCTTTTTTTTTTTTTTTTTGCATGATTGGCAATATTTTAAACTAATATGCCATGATTAATCATGAGATACCATTAAGAGCTGAAATATTGTGATCAAAACAAAAATGAAGAGGAGGATTTGAAGGATGAGAAATTTTCAAGTCTGCTTTCAATGTTTTCATTTACTATGGGTTGAATAGCAGGACAGACTGGGTCCTATAGCATTGGTTAACAACCAGTCTACCGCAGAAAGAAATGGCAGCCTATTGTAGGAAAATCTTCTATCTAGTCAGTCATCAATTGAAAGAGACAGGGTAGTCCAAGCATGTATCACGTAGGGTACTTAACTGACTAATCAGGTGTCTATTGTATTACTTGTAAAATATAAGATTAATTTGTACAGGATGATCTAAATGTTTTAACAGCTAGCACAATTATAAAAATAAAACATTTCCTATTTTCTTGATAATGGTAAATTTTAAAAGACTAATTACACTGTCAAAGTTTTAATTCTGAGTCATTAATATTGTCAAGATGGCTCCAAATAAGTGTCAAGGCCTGCCACAGTTTCAAACTCTGCATCTGATATGGCTGACAAACAGCCAAGAACTTTCAAAGTTCAATTGAATTAGGATTCCTTCTTTAACACAGACACCTGAAAGTCTATAAGAAATATGTAAGAGATCATTTTTCTTTAACTGAACTGTTTGATAACCTTAAACATAATATTTAATCAAAGTCTGTACACTTGGGAAAGAAAATAACATTTCAAAAATAACAAACATCTATCTTTAAAGTCGTAGACAATGTTCTCTGTTGGCAGATCAATAAACTGTATGTTCAGAAAAGTAGAGTTGAGAAAATATCAATAAATCCCTTTGAAATCAAAATAACTGGTGTATAGGAATTTCACTCATGGTAACTGGTTCTCCCTCTTTTATAATAAAAAGTTCTTATAAATATTTATCCTTTTAACTTTTAAATATTTGAATGAATTTTTAATCATTGACGGATTAGCCCCCCCCATATATATATATATATATATATATATATATATATACATACATACATACACTCACATCAATACAATTTTTATATATATATATATATATATATATATATACTCACATCAGTACAACTAAGTATATATATATATATATATATATATATATATAGTGAATGGGAATATTTCCTTGTAATTTTTCAAACTGCTTGCATCTACAAAGTTCAATTGTAATAAATCATTTTAGCATCAACAAGATCACAGAAGTAATAAACAAAATATATAACAGTGGCAACATATCAGAGGACCTCAGTAGATGCATCTTTGTAGTATTATCTAAGAAACTATGTGCAAATGAATACAAACTCAATTATACAATTAGTTTAATGAGCCACATAACCAAGCTAATGATTCAAATCCTGATGAATAGAGCTCAAAGCATAATTGGATGAGAAATAGGAAAAAAAACAATGCATCTTTGTCAAGGACACTGGAACAAGAAATGTGATATTTATGATCAGAATGATAAGAGAGAGGGCAATATAAATGCAGTAAGATGTAAACTTAGGTTTATAGATTATGTAATAGCATTTGACAAAGTATGGCACAAGGATCTATTTGAACTGTTAGATGTGATTTTCATATTTGGAAAGGAAGTTAGAATAACTCGGAACTTAAAAGCAAACTACCTGCATACAGATAGAAAATGAATTGAGAAAGTACACAAAAATAGAAATAGGCATAAGACAATCCTTTCTCTCCAGACTTGTTCAACCTATACAGTGAGGAGCTGGAGAACCCTATACAAACTTATTATTGTTAGGCATAATCTTAACAATATGCAGATGACACTGTGTTGATGCAGACACAGGAAGAAAACTACAGGATTTTTTTGACAAAGTAGTACAGGAAAACAAGGGAAAAGAAGACAAATAGTATGGTCTTTGACAAGAGAAAAAGTTAAACCATTAACAAACAGGAAAATAACATTATAAACAAAGAAAAGAATGCTGTAATATGTAATATCAGTCCTCTTATGTGGCAATGAATACAGGACAATCTCCCTAAAGATGAAGAGAAAACTGGAAGCAGCAGAAATGTGATTATACAGAAGGATGTTGTGAATTCCATGGATGGAGTTATTAAGAAACAAGGAAGTCTTAAAGAAAATGTTAATAAAAAGAATATTTATAATCAGAATCAAAAAAGAAACATTTGAAATTTCTTGGATGCATAATGACAAAGGACGGCTTAGAGAACTTCAGCCTGACATCTGAATATCGAGGTCAAAAGAGATAGGGGATGAGCTTGTATAAATGGATGATGGAACAGGAGGCATGAAACAATGGGGGAAATGTAGCTAAGGATTACAAGAGATACGAAGGATGATTACCTACATCTGAAATGGACACAGCACAGAAGAAGAATAGATGAAACTTTTTTAACATAGAAATTTTCACTGATATTTGTATGATTCTAGTTTTATAATGTAATTTTTTTTGTTCACAAATGATCACAAATAAATCTGACTCCTTATAAATTCTAAGTATTTTAAAGAAAATACAAACATAAATTACTGAATCAAGCCTTTCCATTAGTTATCTTCATTCATAATCATTTTTTTTTGTTTTTTGATAACAAGATGTTAACTCATAATTTAGTTTTTATTTATAAGAACTTTGGTGTTTTTGTCATAATGAATGATGGCAGTAAAGCTTCTGATTTTTCCATATTTCTTTAACTGCTGTAGTTTAAATTTTGAATAATTTGCAAGAGGATGATTCACAATATCTTCAAAAAGGAATACTGGCATTTTAGAAAGTTATTCTAAATGCCATGCTTTTAGGTGTGTGCAAAAGTTCCCAGTATTTCTATCTTGTTTTTGCTTTTTTCTTTCTTTTTTTTTAACTAGAGATAAAATACACAGCAGAGAAATCGTTTTTTTATTCTGTGTGGTAAAAAAAGAAAAAATACTGACAAGATACTCGCATAACTCTGTATGTTATTCTTTTTCAAGTTGGACAATTCAGAAACAAAGTTGATGATTGAAAAGCCTATAAAGATGGTTTGGTTAGAAATAGTATGTGTTGGGAATAGTGTGCAAATATTTTTTTCTTTCCTAATCATTTCACCCCAAGCAAGGTGGGAATGCCACTAGTACACAGGGGCTACAGGGAGTAAAAGTGAGCAAAAAATTGGGTAAAGAGGAGAGGGACTGAATAAAGGATAAAAGCTGAATGGGGTTCAAGAAGATAGAAGATGGCAATTGATGTTGCATTTAATTTTCATGAAGATTGTAGTTATTGGAAAAGCAAGGAAACGGAAGGTAGTTCCACAGGCAGGAAATGCAAGAAAAGAAACTGTTGGAATAGAAGTAAAAGGGTGGGACCTAGATGCCAATCCAGTAGTACACTTAAACTCATTTAGTACTGGCACAAGGGTAAAAAGCTTGTCAGAAAGAAAGCCATGAAAATATTTGTAGAAAAGACAGAGGGAAGGAACATCAGGTCTGTGAGACAGTAACTGAAGACAAGATGCCAAGTAAGTATTGATTACATTGCAGATACTTCTTTGGATTTTGTCAAGAACTTCAAGATGAGTAGCAGGAGCACCTGACCAGATATGGCAACAGTATTCAATGCACGGCTGAACGGTAGATTAGTAAATATGCAAGATGTACTCCAACAAGCAAAACCTGGCATGACACAGTGACCTAACTTTTTTGCAGATGCAGCTATTGATTTGATATATTTGTCTCACTTCAAGTCAGTTCAAAACATGAGGCCAAATGGTAGTATCATTAGTATAAATACCTACTTGGGAACTGATGACATCAGGAAGATCATTGATGAAGATCAGAAACAGTGTAGGACCCATTCATGTGAAAGAATCTGGAAGTGAGCCCATTCAAAATTATATTTTTTTCATGATTTGATAGGAATGATTGGATTAAATCAAAGTCCAATAATACTTAAGAGAAGACCAGCATGTCAAGTGCCTTTGAGATATCTAGAGCCACAGCTCAAGCTTTGCCATTATTATCAAGAACTTCATTTACATATTCAATGATGGCCATTAGCACATCAGCAGTAGAAGCCATATTGTTTGTCAGATAGTAGGTTGGGAGAGGTAAGATGCTTAAACACCTCAGCATTGATTAAAACCTTGACTACTTTGCCGAAAAGTGGTAGGAGACTAATCAAACAATAGTTAGAGGAGTCAGAAGGTTCTCCAGAGTTCTTAAAAAACAGGAACTACAGAGGAGGACTTCCAACAAGCTGGAAATCTGGAAGAAGTGAGGCAATAGTTGTAGAGTTTGAAAAAAACTGGAGCCAGCTTGGGAGTATATTTCTTTCAATCAATGGCTGGGACCCTGTCACCTCTGCTTGCCTTATGGGAGTCTAATATAGAAATAATGTCTAAGACTTGTGACAGGGTTTATGTGCATATCATTCAGTAGAGACTCTGTTCTAGGAGTGAAATCAGGTGTGGGTACTCCAATTGAGTCAAGTGTTGATTTTGTGGAAGAGAAGATTACTTACCTCATGTGGCAAAGTGAACATGTATATGCCTGGCATTCAAAATGAGTGAAGGAAAGGAAAAAGAAATATGCTGCCCTGACACCTTATTTTAAGAATGACATAGTCTTGGAGCTAAGAGAATTGATGAGAGTTGTTGGGTGGGCATATACAAATTTTTTGTGAGATCAACTTTGCATAAAAACCACCACGCGAGAGAGCATACTCGGTACATTTGTGAATATGGTACTGCTTTCACGGAGAGACTTTGTCAGTTGGGAAAGCAATTACTTGGATTAGTTTCACACACAGTTGGAAGAGAATTTCCAAGCAAAGTATTCAACCTTATCTGCTGTAGATGTCAGGACTTTGAATTGATTGAAAAAAGGAGGGATTGATGATTTGCTTTTGTTCAGTAAACTTTTGTAGAGCCACCAATAATCTCTAGAACAGAACTTGCAGGACTCTATACATTGTTTCATTTTATTAGCAAACAGTAACTTTACTTCTTTGTGGACATGCTTGCACTCATTATGAGCAGAGACAAAGAGACGTCTGTTGCAATCAGACTTGTGGCACTGGTACAGCCGGAAGAAGTGATGTGGGCTATACTAGCTGCACATGCTGGTGAGGACCAAGGAGATGAATATGGTTTAACTTGGTATTTTCCTGCTGGAATGAAAGCATTGATGCCAGCTTTCACCCAGGAGGAGACCTCAGACATATATTTATGAACAGGATGATTAAAAACTGCATCACAAAGGAAGTCACGAAACAAGTTCCAATCTGCATGTTGATAACAGATATTCTGTTGGTAGGAGGTTCTTGGCTGGTAGGGGAGTGGAAAGAGATGTTTACGGACACTACTATATGATCAGAGTTGCCAAGAGGGCAGAGCTGCAAAGTACAATGTGAGTCTGGGATAGAGGCAAAAAAAGAGATCTAGAAGAGAAGCATGTCTATCAAGGTTACGGGGCAAATGCGTGGAGAAGTCCACCACTTGCATGAGAGATTGATTGCTTGAGAAGTTAAGGGTTTGGATGCTAGTGGGGTTAGTGACAGAGTATTTAAGCCATGTAGCATGGTGGGTATTAAAGTCACCAAACACAAATATATTTGTAGACGGGTGTAGAGAGATGGCCTTGTCTATATTATCAGAAATACTATCATGTAATAGTCATGAGAGGAATGGGAACAGTAAAGAAAGAAAACATAGCTGACTGAGTTAAATAGACACAGATGGAGACATGTAAGTAGTGTGGAGATTCAAGAGAGACTTCCCTAGCCAGTGGGAGATATTCACAGACATAAACTCCCAGGCCATGCATGTAGACATTAGAATCCTTCCTAAAGAGAAGAAGAGAGTTAGGAATCGAGAAATCAGAAGAGGGGATTGAAGAATTAAGATTAGTTTTGCAGAGAACTAGGATGACCAGAGACTTTTCAAAGAGGAATGATTCCATACTGCAGAAGTTGGCATGAATACCATGAATGTTATAGAAAGAAAGGTTAAGTGGTTTACGTGATTTTTGAGCTGGTTTAGATTTATATCTTTGGTATCTTATAGTCATGGTGTATTGATTTGGTAAAGGCAATCCTAGGATAGTAGTAGCAGTCTGTTGTCTAATGTAACATGTGCAAGAAGGAACTGGTACATTGCGATGGTGTTTTCATGGACACCCTTCCATGCATGACATGGCATTGCAAGAACCCCATTATTATGCAACTGTTGATCAGGGCAGCCTCCCAAGGTGCTACACAAGAGTTCAGGCTCTTAATTACCAGTCAGGAACAGCAACCAGAAAACTGCCAACTCAGTAACCTCAGTATGAAGAGATGTTGTCACCATCCACACATCACATAAAATTCATGACAAGACAACTATTAAAGCCTGAGAAAAGGAAAGGAACCAGGAATCCCTTCCTAAATAGGAAATACAGTACAAGCCTCTATTTCTGTTCAAGAGAAGTGGGAGGAGTATGGACTATTAAAAAAAAAATAATAATTTCCACTTAAGTTATTTCAAGAAATAAACATTCAGATAACTAATTTGAAGAGTCAGTGACCATAAAACTTTTGACCAAGCATTGTTTAATTGACATTCTAGTATATAAGGAAGAAGAGGAGGTAATAGAAATGGGGTAACAGAAATGGGGTAACAGAATTGATAAACCTCATACTGTTGCTTATAAGTGTGGTAGTGTAGCAGTGATCTCAACACTTATGGACATAGTGGACTGACATCATTTCTGATGGTGCTTTGATACAATTACTGCAACTTTGAAGTGAATTTTTTTGATTTCTATGGCCGAAAGTATATGAGTGTTTCTCACTTGAGATGGGAGGTGATGATCAGAGGTTAGGTGAATGATCACTTTACAACCAGTCAACCACAAATGAATTATACTTGAGTTGATCTATATATATATATATATATATATATAGATCAACTCAAGTATAATTCATTTGTTTGTAAATATATATATTTAGTTTATGCAAATTTAGGTAATCCGTATGGGTAGACCTGAGGAGGATGATATCCAGAGTGGTCTGTCTTTTATTCATATATATATATATATATATATATATATATATATATATATACACATGTATGGATACACAATTGAATGATGTAAATTAAAGGGCAAGTTTGAGTTTTTTAAGTTTTAACTTGTATAATTCCAAATATCCACATTTGAGGAAACCATCAAGGCAAATTTCCCAATTCAGTTACTCACTCAGGATGAATTCCCATTAAAATGTAGTATCGAAAATTAATGCTAAATCATGTACTACCACCTTATGCAGGTGTGTCCACATACTCACAGGTGTATATATATTATATATAGAATAGATTAAATCCAACAAGTATTTTAATATAAAATAACGTATAAATAGAAAATATATATATATATACACACACACATGTGCACGAACCGAGGCAAGTATTAGGATAATATTACTAATTAAAACAAAAAAGGCAGGGAAGAAAGAAAAAAAAAAATCAGGAATAGGATAGCATAGAAAAGTGATAAAAGCAACAAAAAACAAACAACAAAGAACAAGTTAAATACAAGAAAATTACAAAAAATAAAAGTGTTCATTTCAATGATACCAATGACTGATGAAAGCTAAACTAACAGGTAATATGAATGAATATCAGATCAAGAAATGCTCGGTGATGCTAACATTCGAAACAGTCAGAGGGTATATTAACTGAGGCAGATTTGTGTTGGGAATTTTCAAATTTGGACTTTTCTTTTTTTTTAACCAGTTTACATTTCTACATCTCTGTAAATAAATGCAAATGTCAGTGTGTCACACTTTTTTGACTTTACTTCTAGATGTCATTCTGGAATCAGGTTGACTCTGAGCAAATTAAAAACATTCCTGACCATATCTGGACCAGCAATCCTGAAATTTTGGATTTCTGAGATTTCATTACTGAAATTGTTTTCAGTGATTTTTTTTTTTTTTTTTTTTTTTTTTTATGTGATTTTCTGTGACAAATTTTTTTTGTACGATAACAATTTTCATAACTTGGAAATAAATTTTGGAATAATCAAAATTAATTGCAAAATCAAGTGAAAGTCACCCATGTAATAAAAATAATTGTTTATGGAAAGTAAAACCCTACTTACATCAAATTGTCTTTAAATTAAGTAGCAGCAGAAGAATTATTGTTGAACTTTTAAAAGATAAGCTTTAAATATTAATGCAATACTTAAATGCAGTGATCAATTTTGAGATCTTCTGTAGCTTATTGTTGTCTATTGCAAGCGGCGCAGTATGCCTCATAAAAAGAAATTACTGCCAACAGAAGACCAGATTGCAATCAAAAGCATCAAGTCTGCAGGGAGGAAAAGAAAATCCTGTGCAAATGAAAACCCAGATCAAATTGCAGCCAGGAAAGCTTCCAATGCTGACAATATGCAAAGACTAAGTCAAACTTCTGAACAAGATGAAGACCCAATCAAAGCACTCCACAGGAGCTAGGTTAATAAGGTGGCTTTTAAGCTAGTTTTTAAATATTTGTGAAAAGTGAAGAAAGTGAATTTAAATTAGAGGACAAACATCTAATATTTGCATAACTAGTTCTGCAAAATAATTTTTATCTACAAAAGAAGATGGATATTTTCTACTTTTTATGTGAGAGTTACACCTTTACTTGCCTAATATCAAATTTAAAAAGTAATGTCAGTAACTGTATAAACCACTTACATGTTACTATGTATGATGAAAATGTTCTTAATTTATTTTATCATGTAACATTTTAAATTTAGTATTGTTATAAATATTAGCATGTTGTTTTCTTTGCTGCTTTTTTCTACCGGGGATTTAGAGCAAAATATACCTGTCAAATCAGATGTTTGGTTTAAGAAAAAGAAAAACGAAGATAACTTATTGTCCAAGTATGTCTGGGAATTGGAAATAACCTTTCATGAGGTGGAATTATATGCTGAGCTTTCTTAATAATGCTATAGAAGATATACTTGAAAGTATGACTGCAAAAATTTCCCTATATATAAAAAATAAATAAATATTCTGTAAGCTAATGTGATATGATACTGTATCTTGAACTGTTGTTGTATGACATTCTGTGACCAGTAAATAGAAATCTGTTTCATCCATTCTTTGGTTGCTTTTATTAGTTTTAATAAACAATTTGATAGTATATGTTTGTGTATTTAGGACTTTTACATCTTGAAAAGAGTGTTAATATTTTGATAGAAAGTTTCATTTCTCTTCTAACACCAACCCTTTTTTTAATTACTGAACTCTGTATAAACATCATCAATGGCAAAGATTAGTTGAAATAAATAAAGTCTGACTGTAAAAGTATCCTTGACTATTCGCCTTTGTTTTCACACTTACACAAATAATTATGACTTCCTGAAATACAAAGGAGGCAGCAGTTGATTTCTCATAGGAAAATTTTGCAAACAAAATGGCTGACAAGTTCATAATGAATAATATAAGTTGCTAGAAGAAAGTGAGAAAACAGTAAAAATTATAATCTGCAAAGGAATAAAAGCTAAATAAAAATGCTAGGAAAAGGAAAATGAAGACAATGAGAGATAAATTAAGAGGTGGAGATGCTGCAAAGTTCTCAGCTCAATCAAAAATAGGATTCTATAATAACCTTTGATATTTCATCATTTGACAATATTTGGAGGAGTGGGCTAAGCCAAGAAATTTTCAGCACCACTTTGTAAAAGATTGGAAAGTGCTGAATTTTAATGAATGAAAGAAAGAGAGAAATTATTTCCTTGAATCATACCAGATATGTGTTTAGACAAAAAAAAAGGTGCATTATGGCTCTGACTAATAGGAAAGGATAATATTCCCAGTTATTTTACAAGTCAACCAAAAATCTTCTGTTGTTTAGTGTATTCATGTATAAATTTATTGTTTTCAGCCACTATTCTTCTGCAAGTTACCATTCATATCTCTACTTTTGGGTGAATAGACAGATGTGAAAAGATATAAAAGCACTGATAGATGTCAAAGGAATCTCCCAAAGAACCTCTATCCAAATATTAATCAACTGGCAACAATTTTTGTACAAAGCTAGACACTGTCATATTTTTATTATTATTTGGTGGGAGGAAAAAAAGAGATAAAAATTAAAGAAATGAAATCAGAAGGCAGAATAACTGAATTCTTGTGCTTCTTGCATCTGTCTATAGAGTGTCCAAGTTGATTGGTTGGTTAGTGACTGTGCAGATGGTTTGTCTGCACAGTATAGAGACTTTGGGTTGTAAAATTAGTTATGCATTTATACCTAAGTATTAGGCATAAACTCTGTATCACACCCCATAGATACTCATACACACACAGACATATATATATATATATATATATATATATATATATATATATATTATGATTGTAGACATTTACATACACACACACACACACACATATATATATATATATATATATATATATATATATATATATATAATGACTGCAGACATCTATCTCTCTCTCTCTATATATATATATATATATATATATATCTATATCTCTATATATATATATACACACACACACACACTGAGATTCAGTAAAGATCAATCTTACCAGCAATTTTTGGTGACCATAACCCTGACAAGTATAAATATGATTTATTTTCAGAGAAGTTTAAACAAATACATTTGGCTGTGAATTACAAAAAAATTGTCATTTAGTTCACAAAATGCTGACCAACAGTGTTTGGATATTTATATAAAAACTTTTCTCTCTCCCTCTCCACTTTGATATGTGGGTAACTGAATGAGAAAATGGAATCATTTTTCATTCCTAGAAGGTTACTGGAAGGTGTTGGGGGAATACAGCAAATGCCTGATATTTTGTATCAAATCATTTAAGATATAGAGATGATCAGACTTTAGATTTTACAAGATGTCAATTTAATCTCCTTCAATTATTGTTATTGTTTTTACTTATACAACATTTTGTTGTACAATGTAATGACTGGTGTTTGTTGTATTTCTCTTACTCCCATTTTTCCCCTTTGTTATATAAGACTGATTCTATCAGTAAAACCATTGTCTGAAAAAGTCCTTTCTCTTAACAAAACACATCACTTTTCTCTTCCATCTTGTCATTCATGTACTCAGTATTAGCCTGATAAATATATTTTTTTTTATCATTTCAATAAATATATTTTTTTTATATATTTTGATATATGCACCAATAAAATAGAAAATTCATTTCTTATTTGGATCAGAAAAATTAGAATAACTTTGTGAAATGGTCATATAAGATTCTTCAAATCTATCTTGTAATTGTTGATGAACAAATTGGGTCTTTTGACATTTGTAGTTAATGAACACGAGGGATAACTGACTGAATTTTTATTGTAGGGAATTTGGGCAACATACTAGTTCATTGCCAAAGATCTGTTTATTTGAGACATGGTATCTATTGACTCCCCACAATATTGGAAGATTTAAGTGTAATGGATAACAGTTTGGAATTGGAAATCCAAGAGCTGAGTTCCAGTTCCACTTGAGTTTGTTATATTTACTTAAATGCAAATACCCTTGGGAAAGGTATGTATCCACCTCTTCTCCCCCAGCTATGAATTAATTAGTAGAACTTGTATCAATAAACTTATTTTCTCCAAAAAATTCTTACAATCTAAAAATATTTTCTGGCTTTAAATAACCTACAAAAGGTTGATAAACTGTAAAAAAATAAATCAATCAATCAAATTCACAATAAAATTGGTATTAAACCAACCAAGTTAAAAAAAATTCACCATATACATATATTTATATAATAAATATACCATGTAAATTTCAGGTATTTATAATTACTTTTACTAGAAATATTTACAATAATTTGTTTTTGTGGCATAAGATTTTAATGCATCTTAAGAGTTGTAGTTATATCATAAATAGATAATAATAATAATAATAATACAGATACTGATATTTATTTTTAATGTTAGATATATAAAGATTTCCATGGCTTGGAAGAAAGATGTATACTTAAAGTAGAAATAAGATGTTTGAAACTTATCAAGTGATGGGAACATAGCATTAGAAATTTTGAACAATCAAAAAAGTAAGTGAAAACATTGGTAAGAACAATAAAAAAGTAACTGGCTTTAAGAATGTTACCAAAAATGTTTGAAAAGCATTAAAAGGGTAATAAGTAAGAAAATATTTTTAGAATCTGGTTTTGCAAAGAGAGAAAAGTATAACAAAATCAGTATAAGACATGAGAGCAACCAAATTAACACTTTTAATTTCACATAGAGAAACAGATAAGTATATGAAAACTGATTTCTCTACCCTCATTTTTACTGATAAATGTAGAGCGACACTGGATAACCCTGATTACTGATTTGAGTCTTTTGTGACATTGACCAACATGACTTAGAAAATAAGTTGGGTGGTGGAGTAATGTTTAGAGCAAATATTGTAGGCAATAAAATTATAGGTCCCTTCAGATCTGGTGATGGTATCAAGATAAATGCTAACAATTATTGTAAGTTCTTAGATCTTTTTATGAAGAAACACTAAGCTAAAGGCAAATATTCTTTCATATTCAGCAAAGCTAACATTTATCTACCTTGCCAAAAACAAAATAAAATTATTTCTGAAACATCATCTTGTTGGAAAGACATCTAGCTTCTCTAGATAGAAAACTTGTGGTTCACCATTAAAAGAGTTATATATGAGAATGAAAAAACTGTTAAAACAGACCACTGGGAAACAATAATAACTCCTCCTGCAAGTAATGTTAAACTTGTAAAAGTAGGAAAATTACACAATGGTTGAAAGAGTGATGAAGTTTATAAGGTCTAATACACAAAATAGAAAATACTATAAAAATATTAAACAGACAATGTTAGTTGAATTCAATAAATATTTGACAATATATATGAGTTGGGATCAAATATGGATTAGAATCTGACAGAATGATAAGATAAATGAACAAATAGAAAACATTTATCAATCTAACATGTTTTACTTTTATTATTGATTCTCTGATGAAGCTTCAACAAAAGTGAAACCTGTTAGATTGATAAACGTTTCCTATTTGTCCTTTATCTTGTATATATATATATATATATATATATATATATATATACTCACACTGAAAAGGTACCTGCCAAAAATCTGACCCAACATTAGAATTTGTGTCATTAACAAATTTTTTAAAGCTATCATCAGCAAGAAAGTTGTTAAACATCTCAATAAAATCTCCTGAGCAATAAACAGCATAGTTTTTCACGTCGTAACTATTATCACCATAGGATCAGTGAAGCACTTGATAAGAACATCTCAAGTGATTGCCAGAGAGATTGCTACACAAATTTACCAGCTATTCTCTGGGAGAATCCTCTCAGTTATCAAGTCCTTCCTGTCAGGTAGGTCTATGAAGGTTGTCACTAGTGACCAGTCCCCTATGGCAACTGAGACCAATGCTGTCATTGCCCAAGATTCTCTCCTCAGCCCTATTTTCTTTCTGCCTTATATTAATGATCTGCCTCAGAACATTCACAGATCCTTAGTAGATATATATGCATATGTCACCACGATGTATGGGTGCACTTCCAAATATCTGAATGACCAGTGCCTGGCAGCTGATCCATCCTTTGACCTCTCAAAAGTTAATGGAGGTAAAGACTCACTGGTATCATTTAATATCTCCAAAGCAAAACTAGTAACATTTCATTATCACCAAGCAGTCACTAAGCCTGCATAAATCCTGATGAGTGGTCATACCTTCAAAGAAACTTGTACTAGCTCACTCCTGAACTTGAATGGAACAAAAGATGCTGGAAGAATTGTCAGTTTCTTGAATTGCTCCAGAAAAATACTTTACTCTTGCTGCTATTGCTTTATCTTTTCAAAATTTGGATCAAACCAAGAATGAAGTATTGCTGCCATGTCTGGAATGGTGTTACCTAGTGCCCACTGACCAAACTTGACAGTCTAAAAGTGATTATGTGGCTTTGTTGGTGATGAATTATTTTTCACCCTGCAATTGTTATCCCACAGACGAAGCATAGCTACCATTTCACTATTCTGTTGCTATTACTATGAGAGGTGCTTGGACAAGTTAAATTCATTAGTTTCACCAGTTCCGACCTTCACAGCTCAGCCTGCTATACCAGGCTTATGGTGTCAAATCACCCCCATTTTCTTTTAATAAGGAGTAAGTTTCACTTAGCTTCTTCCACAGAACTGTGGAATAAACTCTTGAAAGAATGCTTGACAACTACAATCTTGGTCTCTTCACATCAAGGAGACAACTGATATCTATAATCATTATGTCCCTCATTATATGCATTTCTTTCTCCCTCTTGAACAATGATCTTGCTCAGTAAAATTCTACCATATTTGGTCCTTGAGCCCTGTATTGTGTGAACAGTATCAAAAAACATACAAGAATTTTGTTGGCCATGTTTTTTTTGGTTGTGCTAAGAAATTTTCATCACACTTCATATATTTTATGCACACACATTTTTTCATATATATATATATATATATATATATATATGCCACATCATTGTCAGTCCCCTCTAGAAAAAGTGGTGCACCTGTTAAGCTGCTCCTTTATACACTTAATATTTATGAATTCACCTGAAAGTTATCTATAATAACTTTTGAGAAACTAAAAAAGAAAATAAATTTAATTCTCTTTAAAACCTTTTATATTAATAGCTTAGCAAATAAACTTAATAAATGTGTTAAGCATTCTATGAACTTTCTGTTGGAGAATATGTATTAGAAACTTAAATGGCAGCCATTGCACACATTTCTGCTTGTGACAAATTGGTGCTAATATATGATGATATGGATCTGTACTCAGCTTCAGGTGAATGTGTTTGAATATGATTTGCTGATATTACATATGGAAAGATATTTGTGAATCATAACAAATTATATTCTCGTAGTCATATGCACACATTGCTTTGACAAATTTACTTTGTTTAGGGAAGATTTTTTAAGAAAGTTCTTCCTAGATACATGAGCTTCTTCATTCAAAATTCTCATCTATATCACTGGGGATACAATTCCTCTATTGAAGCTCAAATGCCCTAATATTGGTATGCACATGTATATATGTATATATATTCACACCTATGTGTTTTCTAGAATTGTGGTCCCTTTTGGAGATGCAACAAGTTGTTTATTTTTTTTTTTATCCTTCTGCACTTGAATCACTATTTACTTTTCTCTTTGGCACAGATTTAAAAATAATTATTTCTACATCATTAAAACTGTTTTATACCTTCATCTTAATTTACATTGAACAAATTAGAATAAGGGAAGAGAATTATCTGTTTGCAAATTTAACTAAGCATTTCTGATATTTTTGTACCTATCTACACTCATCCTTTCTCGTTTTTTTTTTTTTTTTTTGACATTCTCTTCAGAATATACCACATCTCTTTTTTTAATACTTAGAAATAAATATACTATTCATTTAGACATGCTTTCTTGCCATCATTTTGCTAAAGTCATTTAATAAGTTAGGGTTTAGGCTTCTTATAATTTAACTTTTTGTTCCAAGTTAAGCAGAATTGGTATTAGCTTTTTCCTTATAAGGAAACATTTGGCATTCATTGACTGAGCAGCCAGTGCTGCTGTCAGTTGAAATTCATAGAATCTTTCTCTTCAAACAATTTTTCAGGAAAATAGTCCTGTAGCTATTATCACTCTTTCCAGTTTTGATGGAGGCTTCCTTCCTTACCTTTTCTTTAAAGTATTATGGAACATCAACACATTGGTGATTTTATTATTCTTTCTTTAACTTAACATGTGTTATCCATTTTAGTTGTTGCTGTTGTTGAAAGTCTTCATGTGATGTGGTTTCTATTACTTGATACAGTTTTTTTTGTTCTTGATTCTGTAGTACCAATCTACAATATTCAAAGAATTGTCCAGACTTCATTTGCTGGAAGCTATTTTTAATCATTTATCTGAGAAAGTGGTTGTATATAGCTAACAGTTTAGATATTTCTGAATGAGTTTGGTGTCACGCATGGCAGACATGTAAATTTCTCCAATTGATGAGGTGATTTAAGGATAATATTCAAAGTTTTACGTTAATGTTTAGGTTTTGCAGAAGTTTGTGGTGTTTGGCAAAACTACTATCACAGCCTATTCTATGTTCAGTTTCCATATCTTATGATGCTTTCATCCCAATTCCAGATCATAGTTTCTGTTTTAGAGAGGTTTTTCTTGAGTCCTATTTCTTGGAACACTTAGTAGAGGATGTTGACTTTTTTGTATAGTATCAGTATAGCTTCTCTCATCCTCAGTCTTGAGAGGGGAAGCAAGAATGCTGTTTGCTATTAGTAGATTCATTTGGGATGCAGTATGGAATGCTACAATGATCAGTGTCCATGTGCTTGTGTATGGGCAGAGCATAGCCTAGGGAAAAAAAACTTAAATAGATTGAGGCTCTCATTTCCTCTTTGTTGTATTCCTGATTAGGTTTGAAATATTTCAGCATTGGGGTCCTTGCCAAACATGTATGAGTTTGTGGACTGATATAGTTTTTCTATCAGATCTAGATATTTAGTGAATTCAAAGTTTGTAAGATAGTTTCTAATTGATGAAAAGAGGATGTCTCTAATGATGTGGTTGTCTGCTGCTGTGAGGTCAACATAGCAGGCATGCAATTTTTTATTGGAGCGGTGTGCAATTTCCTGGAGTTGTTTGATGACATATATGCCATCATTATACCACTTGCCAGAGTAAAAGGTTATGAGGAAATTATTTTCATGGAACAGTGAGCACCTTGTTAATACAATGGTCATTAGTACTTTCACCATAATGGATCCACTTGAGATACATTTATGTGTAAGGGTCTTGAAGACAACTTTTTTGTTTTTACAGTGCATTAATGCAAGATGCATCCTACTTTTTTGGTATGTGCTTTTGATTCCATATTTCCTTCATAAAATTTAGAAACTTGTTTTCTTGACTATTGCATAGACGGACATGCCCATTTCATTATATTTTTCTATTTGTGAATTTTTATAAATGGTTGTGCTGACAAGGACTAAATGACTTTTGCAGAATACTAATAAATTAATAATGTAGTATAAGTGAAGTTAAAATAGAATGTTACAAAGAGGCCCATGTTGATGTCAGTTGGTAGAAATGATAAAAACTTTGCCCCATTCATCTATAATTTTCAAGTCTCTATTATAGATAATTATAGAATACTGTATTCCTGAAAGTGCATTAAGGATTTTTCAGTAATGGCCAATAATAAAACTATAATGTAATTTACAATAAAGTCATTTGAAATTGGAATGTGAAGAATTTAATAGAATATTGTCTTGATTATATTATTTCTTAGGGACTAAATTTCTTGCAAAGTAAAAGAATTAAAAGATATTATTATTTAGGTGTTGTATAAGCATTTATATATACATTTGTTTGAGATATCTTGCTTGGTTTTATTTTACAGCCAATTCACCTTGTTCATCAATTTAAACAACTTTCAGAATATTGCTTATGTCCTGACTCCATTTTGTTTCTGTTCAGATGTACATAACTGCATATCGACTTTATTGCAATTTTATCTACTCATCTCATTTTTTCCCAGATCTCTATCTCTTCATATATACATATTCTATTTATATTTCATTCTTTCTATGTTGTGCTGTACCTCCTTCTCTTTGCCTTGTCACAGCTTCTCCCTTCCTACCTCTCTCATTGTCCCTCACTCCCTTGTGTTCCTCCCTTCTTTTCTTACCTGTCTACCTAACCACTCTCTTTGTGACTTTATGTACATCCTTATCTGTCTTGTATATCTAACTTATTCTGTCAATTCCTATCTACTGTCCTTTTTTATATTCTGTGTGTGTGTGTGTGTGTGTATTTTTGCACTAAGATGCTAAAAGATGAGCTTGGTTTCAGAGTTTTCATATCAAATTATCATAACAGTTTGAACACAAGAAGTTATTTCTAAAATGAAACATTTTAGAAAACATTGCAAAAAACTGAAACATTATACAAAATGAAAGCAGAAACAGAATATTTATTAGAAATATTCAAGATTCAAAAACTTAAATAAATAAAACTACATTGGTTATTTAATGTACAAAACATAGGTTTATACTTGTAGTGACTAGCAGATACAGTGCTGTGCAAAAGTAAGTGAAACCCTAAAATATTTAAAATAATTGTCTCTTTTTTCCAGATAATCAACAAATCATAATTAAAATATATTCACTAAAAAAAGCCTTTATTAAATGAATTACAACCACTTTCAAAGATTTTTATCAAGCTGGAATAAATATATTAATTAAAAATTAAGATGTGAACCCTTACATTTACACTCTGTATTTTTGTTTTACATGGTTGCCAGTCAAATAATTTTTTGTGCACATGTAAAAAGCAAAATGACATGTTCATTTTTTGGTAAACTGTGTATACTGCATTCAAACAATATAACTCATTGTGTATGCAAAAGTGTGCAGTTAGAGACTAAATTTTAAAAAATATATATGCAAAGATCAAAAGAAGATCATCCTGAAGCTTTAAAAAAATCACATAACTCCAGCAAAACATTATGTTAATGTTTTGCTGAAATTATGTATTGATGGCCCAATGGACTCTGCAAGATACCAAGCAATTTTGAATGAAAGTTGTCCTCAGTTCAAAAGTTGGGTTTAGGTTAGGGCTGGAACTGCCAACAGGACAATGATCTGAAGCAACAAAGCAAATTCACAAAAAAAAGTGGTTTGTAAAAAGAAATTTCAAGTTTTGGAATGGCCTAGTCAAAATCCTGATCTAAACCCAATTGAAAATCTGTGATTCAAATGAAAGAAGGCAGTGCATGCAAGAAACCCAGGTAATATTGAGCAATTGTGGGGATTTTGTCAAGAAGAATAATCAAAAATCAGCACTCACTACTGCCAAAAACTTCTTAAAAATTATAAAAAAAGACTGGTTGACATTGTAACCACGAAAGGAGCAATCACCAAATATTAAACTTAAGGGCTCACTTACTTTTGGACATCTTAATTTTTAATATTTTTATTCCAGCTTGATAAAAATTTTTGTAAGTGGTTCAATTGCCTTAATAAAGGTTTTTCTTCATGAACATATAATTTAATTAAGATTTGTTGATCATCTGGAAAAAAATATACAATTTTTTAAAATATTATCTTAGGGATTTACTTACTTTTGCATAGCACTATATATTTTCATTTATGAACACACACATACATACATATATATATATATATATATATATATATATATATATATATATATAATATAATATAAAATAAAGTGTTAAATAAATTAGAGACAGTGCCCCAACACTTTTAGAAAGAGATATTGCTAGATGACAAATATGTACCCAGGTAGTGTAACTATTACAGTGATGGGGGCATGAATTAACATTGACTATGGAATGATTGTTCAGCCTGAAAGATGCGGCAATCTATCTCTAAGGTATCAAATTCTCTAAGTTCTTATTGATATACAAAGACTATTCTAGACAAACATAGAAACTGTATACCACCACAGAACAGGACTACTGGTGAATACATGAACAGTATCCATATAAGGACATTGCATCAAATTATATCCTAATTCAGTGCTAGTAATGTTCAACTCCTCTATGTACATTGTATTTGATAGCGGTTCATAGTCATTGACCAATGATAGTGCCATAATTGATGCTATAACGTCAGTTACAGTGGTATCATTGCCTAGTTTTGTTTCCAGCTGTTTTTATGAAGATGACCATGTGTGTATTAGACATGAGGCTATGGATCTAGCCTGTTAGAAAGATGTTAGAAAGATGTTGTACAAGCTAGCAGTTTAAGGCTGTGTAATGATATAAGGTGTGTTCTGTTGTATTTTGTAAGGGTCATTTGGAAAACTGGAACATGAGTTAAAAGATATGAATATGCAAAAATCTTGTTGCAGACAATTTTCACCTCTTTATGCTCACTAAAGTTTATATAGATGACAAAAAAAACAACTGGTTCCAGGAAGATTCAGCTGACATCCAGGTACTTCATTGCCCTTGCATTTGCTAGATTTAATTCCCATTGAGTATATATGGAACATGTTAGATCTCTCACTAAATTATCTGTAGCCACAGCCTACAAACACTTACTGACAGCCCTGGATAGATATACTCCAGCAATACTTGCAACACATTGTAGATGTATATCCATGGAAACTCTTCAAGTGATTCACTCAGAAATGATTGACTGAGCAAAAACCATGTAAAATTTATATTTTGATGCTTCTTATTTGAGAATCTGTTGAAAGTGATTCACATTCTGGATGGTCTTCAGTAAACAGGGCATCTGAAAATGTTGAATGTTTAGGATGCTTTGCAGAATATAGCATCACTTACATCTGTCTAGTTTTAGCTCCCTTCAGTTTCTGGATTATTGAAAAGGAGGAGGCTGAAAGTAAAGTGAATGCACCAAGACAGCTGATGGTGATCCTGAAAGAGGACTTTGTTAACTATTTTGTGAAATGTAAGGGAAGTTCCAAGGATAATTCTTGAAAAAGAGAACAACAGTACCATTGTTTCAGGCTACTTTTATTGACACCAAATTATACATATAAATGAAAATATTCACTAGAAAAAAATCAATATATTTTCAAAAGATTTGTTCACATTTTTGGCTTAAGAAACATTTATTGAATAAAACCATTGTCAGGCTCAAAGACAGACAAGTAATTGCCTGCATTTATCATGTAGTTCTTGTCAGTAATATTAGTCATCATATCCTCAATGGCAGACTAACCAGTTCTTGGTATTTTGGGATTGCTGGTTGGTCTTTTCTCAATGATGCTTCAGATATAGTACTTTATGTGATTCAAATCTATGAGCTAAGCTGTTGTATGTTGGAATTAACTTGATCATGAAAATTCTTGGGCAGCCACTCCTGATTCTCATGCTTGATATGAGAGGGGACAATGTTCAACCATACCCATTGATCCCAGGTTTGACCATCATCTTTATATGCTATGATATAGGTGATGACATCAAACCTGAGAGCATATGGGAAGAAGTGAGAAAGTTTAACACGGCCCTTGTTTCTCATGTTGCCCAATAATGTCACAGACAATGTGAATTTGGCATGTGTCAGTATGAGTATCTCCACAGGGCAAAGTCACCGGGACATTCTTCCTGTTAATATTAATGCTCTTGATTTATTTGAATGAATGAAAAGTGAATGTTAAAATTTGGCATAAATCATATAACATGTGAAGTAGCCTTCTATTTATGGACCATTAAACTGTGTTCAAAAATACCTATCACTCTCATATATATATATATATATATATATATATACACACACACACACTTCATTCCATATCAACTCAATCAAATTTTCGAGAGTTTTCATGGTCACCATTTCAGATAATGATGAAATTTTACTATGTGATACCCCCTCCCTAGAGAAATGGAAAACCTGAAAATAGAAACTACATTTGAGTTAGAGTTCAATTCAAGAGTTACAACCTGTTTGTTTGGATTTGTGTGTCATGTGTCAGTGGTATGATTTGCCAAATTCAGCACTTCATAACTTTGCATCCTGAGATTTCTGGTTTCAGTTTAACTCTGTTTTCTGTATTTTTAGTTATAGGCTTTTAAAAGTGGAAAAGGTAGCATCCATTATCTTTCCCTCATAAAAATTAAAAGTTAAAGTTTATTAAGCTCTTTTATAGCCTCTCCATGCATAATCATGTTTTGAATCATTTGCAGAAGAAGAGATAATTTTCTTTTGTTGAAAATCATGACTGAATATAAAATTTGAATTGGAATTGAGGCATTACATTTTTGAAGTTTATAAAACTGATACAGTAGGTGCAAGCATGTGTTCAGAATGTAAAGTTTTCAAAATTATTTTCAGTTCAAGAATGAAGACTAGTTTAGAAAATGAATTGGAAGAATTGAATGAAAATGCAGCATAACAAATGGGTAAATTTGCTAAAAAATTCTAATTAGTTCACTTCAGCTGAAAGGTAGCCATAGAAAATCAGGGAGAATACTTTGATAACTGAATAATGATGAAATGAATTTATCTGTTTATATGAAAACGATTTTAGCTAAAACATGTTGTAAATCTTAAGAAATGCTCATGCTGCAAATTATGATTTAATGGTTTTTAAAATTTTCTAAAACAGCATCAAACTGTGTCAATGAAACTACTTGGGTTTGTTGCATTTAAGAAAAATATGAAAATTTCTTCAATTTCTTTTTAAGTATTTAAAAATGGTTTAAGATAAAATAAATACTGTCATGAAAAGATTTCATGAAACATTTCTTGAAACATTCAGCTGCAGTAGTTGCATTGTTATATTTATAATAAAATTATGCCATTGATAATCACATTATTGAAATATTTATTTTTCACTGTTGGGCTCAAGAAAAAGTGAAACCCTCCCATGATGAATGATAAGGTAAGCAGAGGTTATTATTGTATACACACACATATGTATTTATAGGGTGATTTAAAAGTAACTCCCTATTTTATGTATGATGGACTCTCCCATCTTTTAAAAAATATAGTTTATATAGTTTAAAAAATATATCTAACTATATTTTTTAAAAGATGGGAGAGTCCGTCATACATAAAATAGTGAGTTAATTTTCAATCACCCTGTGTGTGTGTGTGTGTGTGTGTGTGTGTGTGTGTGTAATGGATTTATTTCTTAATCTGATATTTTTATTACTTCAAACATTATAGTGGATTGAAATAGATGTTCTATTTTTATTTCAAACACTGTGTATTAAATTTAGTCTATTGCCCTGGCTGGGCATTAAAAGAAATGCAGATATCAAACTCTTGTCCCCCTTTGTAGGAGAAATCACCATTTGTAGGTGAGTGGTAAAGCACATGAGACCAAATGGTGGTTTGTACTGCAAAGAGGGTGTAGGCTCGATCCCCTGTTAAGGAGCACGTTCTTTATTAAGATTTCTCATGTTCACAGGCCAATAGTCTGTTTAAAATAAAAATTGGACATATATTTCAAACCTGTATATTCACTAAAATAACATTTAAAGTAGTATACAAATGAATGAATGTAACACATATAAATAGGTATAAATATTTATATACCGACTCATGCATATATATTTAGTGTATTTAATGGCTTATAAGATTTTCTGTTATTCACAAGACTGGGTGGATAAAAGCCTTGCAGCTTACATATGAAGTTGTGAGCACCTGTAGGCTCATAAGTTTTGAGTATCTCAAAAACATTTTCTTCTCTGTTCCCTTTTGACAAGGAGATTCTCCTTATATGTTCAATGTATGCATATATCATATGTACATATAAACAGTTCTTCATATCCTAAACTTATATCTTGTATACATATTTAGATTATAAATACATAAAAATAATGTGCACAAGCCTGTGTATGCATGTCCCTTTCCTGTGTGTGTTTGTATATATATATATATATACACACACACATTATTCATATATAAATATATTGATTTAAACATATAGACATCCACATTGGGTAAATCTGAAATCCACTTGTTATTTTTATTTAATAAATATTATTTACTTTTATTATATTCTTCATATTTTGTAGTGCCATTTTATGGTTTTTTATCTGGGTTTATGCATATATACACATTGGATTTATTGTTAATTATTTTATATTACTTAGATAATGTATGATACTATCTATCATACCTACATATGTTTAAGGCATATTGACAAATATTGTCTGGAAACTCTCAGATAATGTTCTGAAATTCTTAGTTTTTTTTAATTTAGAGGAAACAAAAAGAAAGAATCAATACAAGTTTTTAAAGAAGTTATATGTAGACATTTCAGCATAAATTACTTTCAAGCTACTACTTCCTGCAACATGATAAAACCATTATCTTCTGCAAAAGCAAAATTCTCCAGATCTCATTAAACTACCATGTTGTTTTCAACGCTGTTGTTGAGAAAGTCAAGCATTTATGGTAGCAGATAGGGAAACAGAAAGAAGAAAAAAATGTTACTCCAATTTATTTATTGCTTCCATGTTTTTGCAGTACTGCGGGATCAGAAATGAAGAAAAAACAAGAAATATTTCATATGTGTTAAGAAATATTTATTTTAATTTACAAGCTGAGTAGCCTGTAAATTTTGTGAGGAAATTCTTTGCTCCTATTAACATCAATTTTATAGTATTTGACTGGTAAATCTAATGGGAGAGAGAAGTGTCTACACATGGTCCAAGCAATAAATGTTTATAAACACTTTTAGTCTGCAGGAAATTTAGTAAAACATTTGTGAATTATAAATTGGTATCAAAAATGCATGCTAAATATTTTGTATATAATAAATCAAAAATAGTTTGAACAAGTTGAACAACTCACAAAGAAAAACACTTTGGTAACTTAATAATTTTTGTATGTTTATTTTATTAAATGTGATAGACATATTTTTTCTCTTATCATATTCTCAAACATCTCTGTGAAAAGCAGGTTAATGTTCAACAACAATGATTTTGCAAGGCACCTTACACTGATAATAATATAGAACAATTCCTACTTGGAATTTTGCATATTATCATCTCAGATCTTTCATTGATCCAATAGTTTTGCAGAAAATTTTAAAGCAGTGTATCTTCTGTTACATGGCACTAATGGAAATGCAACATCTTATTTTCTAATCCTCAAGATCCACATACTGTTCTGATAAAAGCATATTGCTAAACAATATTAACTTCCTAATAAAATAAAGGCATATAATCAACTTTTGCACAACAGTGTGTGTGTGTATATATATATATATATATATATATATATAGATATTGATCTTGATATATAAAAAATGTATATTGTTATGAATATTGGGGGAAAATGTATGACAAAGTGGGAAAAAGTTTATTTGTGATGCATTTCATTGTTTATGACTTCATCGAAATAAATTTCTTATGTTGGTGTGACTACATATGTGCATGATGCTGGGAATTATTTTTTTTTTCTTTTTTTATCTGACCGATTACATTTTGGCATAAAAAAAAATGCTACTCTGATTAAAGGGGAAAACTTTTCACTACATTGAAAATGTCTAGAGAGTGCCTTGATCGCAGAGTAAATTTGCCCTCAGGCTCTTACAACATTTCATCATTCCTGGCAGATCTTCTATTATCACAGTGTGTGTATGTGTGTATATAAAAGTGATGGAAAGAAAAATAATCTACATGAAATTGGCTAGATTTAAAAAAAAAAAAAATTAATTCCCAGCATCCCCCATTTGTCTGCATGTGCAGTCACACCAACATAACAAATTTAGTTTGAAGTCCTAAAGGATGAAACACGACACAAGAAACCCTTTTCCCATTTTGCCATACATTTTTCCCCAATATAAACATATATATGTAAGGTGTACAATAATATGCAGGATTTTTGGAAAAATAAAATCTACTGTAAATTTCTATAATTTGTCAGTTTATAAATAGACTTTGTATATTGCATCTTTTATGGGTGAGTCATTTCTATGTTATGTTTTACAGCAGAGTCTTTCTGAATGAGAGATTGAAATGTGAGATGCTCTCTTCAAACTGGTTCTACAAAAGTCTTGACTAACCTCATGTAGGCAACAGATGCAATGCTTAAAACAAATCTTAAAGAAGAATTTATTACATAAATTTCCAGAAGTTACTGTACCTTGTCAATATTTTATATGGCTATCTGTAAATAACTACTTTTATATTCTTTGGAAATGATGCACAAAAATCTTCACTATCTTTGTGGGTATGAGAAGTGATCTTCTTTGTCACTGAGCTCCTATAACTCTTCAAGATTTCATAGTCCCTTCTGACAATCTCTGCTTTTTAATTTTGTCAACGTTTTTTGTTTTTTTTCAGTAATTTGGGACTTGGAGCTAGCTAATCTTCCACACTTGTAATAACCAGATTGTTGTGTTCAAATGCTTTGTGGTATCAAACTCCCTTGTACTGGAAAATTTCATTATTCAAATCTGATATCAAATGGTCTTTCAGCAACTGTTCAGTCTTTGATCTATTTTAACCAACTTTTTTGAGCCATGACTTTTTTTTATATATCTTCCAATGCATCACTCTTCTCTCCAAACTTTAGTTTTCATGTAACATGGTTCATTTTGCATGTGCTTCAATTTAATTTATTTGCAAATTTTAACCAAAATTTCAATCAATTAAAAAGAAAAGAAGTAAAAGTTGGTTTTAATTACATTTCAAAACAAATCAGTTGATACAAAAATCAAGAAGAAAAGAATGCATATTATCAGTGGAATGAAAAAAGTGAGGTATGAGAAAGCATTTGCATAGCCATTTTTTGGAGGTGATATGCAGTGTCTTGCATTTTACCCTTTCATTCAAAGAGCTTGCTGCAAAACATAATAATTAGGTATAGAAATGCTCCAAAAAGGGGTTAATATTTCACCCATAAACAGACACTTATAAGCACATGACTATTAGAAATTTACAATAGTTTCAGATGACTGAAATCTTTGTTGTATAAAATAAATGCATTGTTTGTTTTTGTTTTTTTTATTATTAAATTACAGGATTCTTGCTTTTTTTATTGTTATTGGTCACCCAACCACGACACTCTCTGAATCTCTTGTATGTTAACTTACCACTTAGCAAAACTAATTCATGCACATATCATCACTTGACATTCTAAACATTTGCATTATAAAAATTCCAGGATGACATACATAAAACTTTTATCTCTGATAATATTAACATTCTTTGTAATGAGAATTGATGCATGAAAATAATAAAACAAAAAACATTATGAAATTTGGACATTTTCTTTATAAACTTGATCCAGATATGCTATAATTTAAATGTAAACTGGAAAAATATAAACCTTAGTAGTTGATTTCAATAAAATAAGCTTGAATGAATTCTTGCTACTTAAGTATACAATATAGGAAAAAAGTTTGGGACAATCCTGAATTTCTTTAAAAACACCTTAAATCAAGATGTTTTTGTATTTAAAAGTAAAAGATAAAATTTAATTTAACTACAGTGTATTTGCTTTTATTTTTCAGTTTTTCTCCAGGTTCTTCTTACTACTAAAATGTTCAAAGTTGGATTCATCTGTCCACAATACATTTATGTTAACTCAGAACTGAATAATATTGTAAACAAAACATATGTAGTTGTCTCTGAAGAAAAAAATTGGGCCATTACAACAGTATTTTGCTCAAAATGGCAAAATCAAAGCAGTTAAGCATTGAGGTGAGGATACAAATTGAAATTTTATTCAAAGAAGACTACTCTTCAAAGACAAATTGTCATAAAGTTGAAGATTTCTAGACATGAGTGCAATATTCATTACAAAGACAGTTAGAAAATGGTGCAAATGTTGACAGAAAAAGAGATGGAACACTAAAAGTGTGAGAACGCCTGGAGATTTGATTTAGGTCAAAAGAATCACACACACACACACACACAAAAAAAGTATGTATTTGACTTTGCAAAAACATAATTACACGTAATTGGTAAAAAAAATATCTTTCAATAATGCAACGATCCAAAACACTGTTCTAAATTATGTCAAAATTACCTAGAATCCAAAAAAAGAATGAAATTTTGGAAATTATAACATATTTGCCTGAATCTCCTGACCTTTCTCCCATTAATTAGCATGTGATGAATAGGATAGGAGAGTTTGAAGAGAATACACAAAGAGTGAGAGTAAGCCTTTTAATGCTTGAAGAATGTTTGGGAATGTCTGCCATCTATTTCTTTCCTAAAACTTGGAAAGAATGCTAAGAATTTGTAAAGCAATAATTAAGGCAAGTGGTGTTTTTTATTGACAAAAACAAAATATGATGCTGCTGTATGATAGTTTTTTTTATAGTTTAGTGCTTATTTTCTGTCAAAATAAAAGGAAATACAATGTAGTTACTGAAATTTTATCTTTTACTTTAATAAAATACAGAGATATCTTATTTAAGGCATTTTTTAAAGAAATGCAGGGTGGCCCAAACTGTTTACCTGTAGTGTGTGTGTGTATATATATATATATATATATATATATATATATATATATATATATATATATAAGGAGGTACTGAAAAGTTCTTAGTTCTTGACAAAATCCCAGGAATTTCTTGATTGGACTGAGAACTTTTAGGCACCCTACCCTCTCATATATTTTACAGATAAGCTAAGGAGCAAAAACTTTGATTCCAAGCAGTGCATGCCAATTATACACTCTGATTACAGTTGTAGAAAAAACACTTTGATATTAGGTAGGTTATCATGGATAGTAATCTTATATATATATATATATATATATATATATATATATATATATATACACACAAAGTCAGTGCTAAAAAAGATTTAACCCCTTAGAAGAAATTTAACATTGCATATGTTACATTTTGAGCCTTTTCACACTTTTTTGTGTAAATATATATATATATATATATATATATATATATATATATTTTTTTTAATTCACTTACGCCACCAATTTCAACTCACTCAAGTTGTCATGTAAACAGTCAAACTGAAATTTTTTTTGGGAAACACCCTTCAGTATTTTTTGGAAACACACTTCAATATTTTCTCTATGGAGAAAGAAGATAACCTATTTAATGTTGGCTGCTTCTCTTTTATTGCAACAGGCTCCAGAATTTGGAGCATATCATAAAATTTTGCAGTTAACTACTAAAATTTGTCTTATGCTAATACTATTTTTCTTATTTGTCATATGTTCAAAATTTTTTTAAATTGTTGTGTAACTATCCACAGAACAATCATTAAAAATGAATGTAGCATCATTTGAAAGTACTCAAAGAAAATATATGAACAAGTATTTGTATACACACACACACACACTATAGTATAAGAAAAAACAGTGCTCAATGTTAAATAACTGAGCTACTTAATATATTAATGTAGGGTATTATGTATATTTTTTGATATATATATATATATATATATATATATATATATATATATATATATATATAATCTTGTGAAATACTTCAGCTGTTATTTTGTGATCATCATACAGATGAGGATATAGTTCATATGCTTCTTAGAATATCCTACATCTAATCATTTATAGTTTTAGGGTTCAAATATATAGCAGATTTCCTTATTTTTTATTTATGGTCTATAATAGCTGCAAAAGCTTCCTACTGTTTTTCTGTATTTTTTTTTTTTCGTTGGATTCCCTTGCTACTTCAGACTATTTCTACAGATTGTCAGCTACAGAAATTTATTCTCTTGTTAAGTTGTTCAACCCTCTTTGGATTTTATTGGTGTAGATGCTTTTCTTTCTTACTGACATTCTCAATAATTCTCTTATTTTTTTGCATTTAACTTGGTTTGTCATTTTTTTCTTGCTCACAAGCAATGGAACTGAAGGAAAAGAAAGAAAATAAAATTGCAGTGAATGAAAGAATACATTTTTCTCTTATATTTCAAACAAAGAAAAGTAGCAATGACACCTGGATTTAACTTGTACAATGCAGTTTTGTATATGTCTGATAAAACCAACTCTGACTCTCATCTTTGTATATAATCAATATTTGATTAACAAACAAGAGAAATCTAATTGAATTCATTATTTTTAATGATTGTACACATCATCTTCAAGCATAAGTGTATTGACAGAATCCCTGTTGCTGCTTGTTTGTGAATCAAATATCAATTTCTGGAAAGCTTGATCTTTCAGTGTTATATTTATATTAAAATTGTTTAATGACCAAAACAGCTGCACTAGTAATTTACAAACAATAATAGACAAAACACCAGAAATGCACAGCAAAATATAAGTAATTGATGCAACTGTAGAAATAAAAATAGATGTCCATTAGATGTTGCTTGTAAAACCAAAGCAATAATCTATAAAGCAGAAGTAACAGTTATTAATGGCCAGAATAAAATGTACATAGGATGTACTGAAGCTTCTTTCAAATGTAGATGTTACAATCATAGGTAGTCATTCAAGCTAGTAAGTCTTAGGTGCTCTACCAAACTAGCTCATCATGTGTGGAATTTAAAAGAAGAAAACAGCAAGGGGCCCAATTGTAAGCTGGAAAATTTTTTTTTAAAAAAAGGCGAAGCCTTATGACAACCACAATAATACTTGCAACGTCTGCCAACAGGAAAAATTAGCAATGATGGCATTTCCAGATCCAAAGAACCTTTTGAACCAGAAATCCAGAAGTCATGAGTCCTAGCATACATATTAAAAAAATTCCTCCACATATAAGGCTGGATGAAAAAAAAAAAAATGTACATTTCAATTAACCCCCCACCAATACATTTCTAATACCCTTGCTTTTCTTCTCTTCCCCTTCTTCTCCTTCTTTCTTCACTTCCCCCTTCTTCTCCTTCTTTCTTCACTTCCCCCTTCTTCTCCTTCTTTCTTCACTTCCCCCTTCTTCTCCTTCTTTCTTCACTTCCCCTTCTTCTCCTTCTTTCTTCACTTCCCCCTTCTCCTTCTTCTTCTTCTTCTCCTTCTTTCTTCACTTCCCCCTTCTCCCTTTCTATCACACCCAATGTTGTACATTTGTTTATGTTTGAAAAATAATATAGGGTCCTTTAGTTTTTTTTAAAAAAATAAAGCGTTGGGAGGTCAATTGAAAAAAATCGCCAGAGGTTACCATAAGGTCAAAACCAAGGTAATGGATTCAACTGATTTCCTAATTTTTAAAGTGTGTATATATATATATATATATATATATATATATATATATATATATGGTATGTGGCAAAAAAATGGACACACCCATAGAAAGTCAATTTTTGTATTTTTACCAAAACAAGTGAGTAGTAAAATTCATTTATTAATACAGGTGTATATATATATATATATATATTAGACAAGTCAAAAAATGATTTAGTAATGATAATGACCCTAAGCATACTGCCTTAAAGAATAAATGGTATCTACAGAGGAAGCACAATGAGGGTAAATTGCAACTCTTCCAGTGGCCTAGTCAGCCAGAAAAATCTGGCGAAGGACATTGACTTGCTAAAGAATTTATTCTGTAGCATGCCATGAAAAATTAAGGCCGTTATTAAAGCAAATGTTACCCAACAAAATACTGAATCATTTTTTGACTTGTATAATGTACATATGTACAGCTGTATTAATAACAAATTCTATTACTCACTTGTCTTGGTAAAAATACAAAAATCGACTTTTTATGTGTGTGTGTAATATATATACATGCACTGCTTTACCTGTACTATCAAAAAATTGATGATAATATTTAACCCTTTTTATTACCCTACACACAACACTGGCAGGCCACTAGTGGGCATCCAGTGGTAACATTGCTGAGACGAACACACCAGTTGTCTGACAGTGGGCCACCAGTGGTAAACGCTAGTGGCATGCCACCCAGTGGCAGATAGGTGGTTTGCATGTAGGATGGTTATATTTTATACATGGTTAATCGGGGATCTTCATCTACATAAATACATTGTTGCATGTAGTAAAAAATGTTTGCTTTTTAAATCATTGAATGTAAAATACTCTCAGAAAGCATAAAAGAAATAAAAAGCAACCTGATCTCCCCCCCCCACCTATTAATGAGGTAATGTCATGGTAACAGGAGTTATGTTTACTGACATTGTGTAACAATGGAGTATCTCATTACTAAAGTGAAGGTCAAGGTGCATGTGATTTTTTATATATATATATATATATATATATATATATATATAAAGTAACATTGTGATTTATATATTATAATAATGTTTGGCTAATGGCTATTAAGGATTTTTTAAAATAATTACTTGCGTCAGCACAAATCTGGACTAATATTTGGTACAGCATATTCAATAGAGATATCAGTTGATCAATATTTTAGTAAATGTAAATTATATATATATATCTATATACATATAAAGGGAGAATGTATAAGTGTCTGGTGTGTACATATTTTACTCTATTATTTCAAGAATGTGTACACGTATATTCATAAATTCATGTGTTTTGACATTGTGAATAGCATTTTTAATACAGCTTTTAAATTGGCTTTCTCATTGGTATTCAAAACTTCATCTTTCCAGTCTGTAGAGATATTTCCATTTGCTAACAATGGCTGGGTCTTTCTCTGTTAGGATAGTTGCCATCAAGCCTGTCAGAAGCACACTCTACTAGACACATCTACACATGTATATCAGTACAGGAAAAAAATCATAAATATGTACCCTCCCACCCCACACACACAAATACTGCTGCAGCAGCAGAACCCTATCAGCTTAGGAAATGTGACATAGATACCCTTTTTTAAGTGACATTGCGGCATCATGTTGTACCCTATAACAGTGATCAATAACTGTCATGATTGACAAACTGATTAATTATGTAAAGTACACTTTCTATATGAACATCATATGTGAATATATGCAATCTAATATATATATATATATATATATATATATATATATATATATAACATACACAGACACGTGTATATGTTTAGATACATAAATATTTTACTGACCCACAGTGACATTCTTGTGAACTAAATATTTTGTTGTAAGTTGTAAGTCCATGTAAAAATGAATGTATGCCTGAGTAGGTAGAAATGGACTTTTAATATATGTATATCTTTCAATATTAAACAGGGATGAATTTAAATTATAAAAATGTAAGTATCAATACTTTGTTTTTGTGAAATGGTAAGTTCTAGATATTTGAATGGTTTATTAGACTTTTTCTTTTCAGTATTATTGATGTTAATATTACACACATGCACACACACACACACACACACACACACACATACATTTGGTCATAACCATAATTTGATTTCATAAATAGATTTAGATTAGTTGTCCATGTTCATTGTACATCTGTCAGTGGATAGAAAAGCCCACACAGGACAGTCTGAACAACCACAATGGTCATCTGTTTTATGACATTATCTCTTCACTGTGGTTTGCTTTGAAAAATGAGTTTTCCTGGTAGATTTTATGTTGCTCTATCTCCCCATTGACTACCTATATTGATTACTGGCAGTAATTGATACAACAAGGGTCCTCTGCATCTCTTCTGTGGGACTTCTTAATTCTGTTGATTAGAGACCAGTTTGCATAACAGGGGCATCTTTGGAAAATGATTTTCTTCTATTCTAACCACATGACCTGCTCAATACAGACAAACATTTGTAGCATTGCTTCAAAACTCATGGCACTGACTGACTTAAGTACTTCAGTTTTTGTCATTTCCATGAAATGCATTTTGATTGAGCCAATTATATCATCAACTTCTTCAAACCTTTCTCAGCCACAGTGGAGTGAAGCAAGGTTTTGTATTTGGTCTTATTCTATTTTCAATATTCTTTTTACATGATATTGAAACAGGCTACAGAGAGGACGGAGGATGAAGGGAACCTTTACATCAACATGCGTATAACTGGCAACGTGTTTCATCTGAAACCCCTTTGGGCCCATAGCTACTTTATGAAGCAGCTGGTCAGAAAACTTCTGATTGCAAATGATGTGGCTGTAGCTGTTCATCCAGCCTGTGCTTTAGCAGGTAATGTCCTGTATCACAGAATTCTTTGATTTTAAAGACAGCAAAAAGAAAATGATCATTTTCCAACAATGTGTGTTAAAAAAAAAGAAAAATATATCAGCTGCCTTCTATATTCATCAGTCAGACAATGCTGGGAACAGTCCAGCACTTCACCCCCATAAAGGTTGCATCATATCATCTAATGAACAAAGATATAAGCAACAGGCTGGCAAAGAGGTTTTGATAGATTGTACAAACATGTCTGAAGAAAGAAAAGCTTTAGTAAAGATATAGAAAGAATAGCCAACAGAGCCACCATGTTGTCTAACCTTCTTAAAGGAGCTGAAATTCTCCTCAAATGCTTTCATTAACATTAGACTCAATATGCACTGGATTAACATCCTTGCAATAAATGTATTTCTAGATATGAAAATGAAGATACTATGCATAAATGGGTGTATGTATGTATGCATTTAACAGACACAAAGATAAACAAAATGTATGTGTCTCATGTCTGCCAACTTTGTGACCGGTTTTAAAAGTTTGTTTGGAACCATACCCCATATCCAATCAACTAAGTCTTCAGTGATACTTTGTGATGGTCATACTTAACAATAAGGTGGCAGCCATCATTATTTGTGTGTGTGTGTACAAGTGGTGTCATGGAACAAGAAATCAATGAGCCAAGTTCAAATTTTAATTGAGTTTGTTACAATTACTTTTGTGAAAATATCCCTGAGGAAGGGATGAATCAACATTTTCTCCCTCCAACTATGGGTTAAATAGTAGAGCAGACAAAGCTCTTTAGCCTTGGGTGACAACCAATTTAAGAGAAGGATAACTGTGAATGAAAAACCTACAAATTAAGCTATCACCAGTCATCTTCAGCATTCTTGTCAGTGGATTATGGTAGTTGATGTTCAGAGTATGGTATTCATATTCTACAAATGTCTACTACTGTAATCTCTCAAGTACTTTCTTACATGTAAAAAGTGTTTGTATTCAAAATTGAGTAAACAGTCATCATACATACTTGTGTGTTTGTAGGATGTATAATATTATCCAAAACAAAAGTGAAGATAATGGGACAAAGTGGAAAAGCTACTTAAGATGCGTTTTGCAGAAAGTGTCTGTTTCCTTCAGCTTTTTTAGGTTAGAATGAAAGACAAAACTATATGCAAGGAAAAATGCATTGAGATTTCTGTGGATATAAGGGGACTATAAATCAAATCACCTTCTCACATTCAATGACCAGACACTACCAGAATGTGCCTGTCTGCCTGTTATATATATATATATATATATATACATATATATATTAAAGTTGTTAGTTTGTTGAATTTTAAATCTGTCACCAAAACCAGAGAATGTTTGTTTTTTTTTTTTATATATGCCTGTACACACACATAAATATATACACATCTATACATACATAGATCCCAACTTTATGAACTTAAATTACTGATATATATTGTTGTGGAGTAAAGAATACTCCTCTGGTGACTCTATGAACTCATTCAATAAAGAGTTCCATGGTATTAGATTGAGAGTAGTCATGTTGGACTGACTTTTTCTGCATATTTTCACAAACATGAAGAAATATTTAGTCAGGAATGTGGTAGCTGGGAAGAAGATAAAAAACAGGTTCTCGTTAATTAAAATAGTGTCAATAGAGTATGAAAAATACTGCAATTACATTTTACCGAGTATTGTGGGGACCTACCTACAAATGGACTCTTCCACACCTATATAATATGGCTACCAACTCTGAGTAAAGGGAGTCACCAAGTGAGGGTCATTGAGTAGTAGCCATAGAGTGAGTGAATGAGTGAGTCAGGACATCAGTGAGAGAAAGTACTCTCCAGTCCACATTTACCTTTGTACTACATTTCCGAGAATATACTATTTAACCTTATATCCAAGTCCGTGTTATCTTTCTATGGTTCTACATCATAACACTGAGAAAACCAGGTGAAATAGGGTTTGAAGATACAGTACACATCCTGATAAAAATTTTCAGTGACAAGTGCTCTCTATTTCATGCTCATTGAAGGTGCATAAATTTAACCAAAATAGAAGATGAAGATTTTATGTATGTGGGTACCATCAACAGAGGATGTGAACAATTTAAACTAAAGGAATGAGTCTAGATATGATCAAGGGATTAATTTTTGTGCAAGGTCTAACAGAAGAAAAATATGCTCAAGTATGAATGAAAATTTTCACAAAGTTTGAACATAATAATAATGTAACACTACAGGAAATAGTGGACGATTGCCAAACAATGCCAAGTCAAGCATGATTCTTAAAAACTTCAGAATAAAAAAATGTGTATTGGTAAAAGCTAAGCCAAGAAAAAATTTTTGCAGGAGTAAGTTAATACATACTATTGTGCTGGGAAAAATAGTCACATGAAACAAAGAAAATTTGTTAATGTGCAAATCAATATGTGGGAGTAAAAATGTTACTAAATACTGGTAGTAACATTTCAGTAGTAAATGAAACCATGTGGAAAGAAACTGGAAAACCATCATTAAAAAAAAACTTACAAAGTTGCAACTTCACTTTCTGGTGAGAAATTATTTTGGGGGAGAGAATTAACTTGTGATATTTATTTTTGAAATAAGCAGGTAAAAACAAAAGCTTATGTTCTAAGAAATGCAACAAATCTATTTGGTACAGACTGGATAGAACTATTTGAAATGTGGGCTTTGTCTATAAATGCATATTGTAAAAGTGTAGACAAGCAACAAATTTAAAAAGTCACAGCGAAATACTGGAGGAAGCATTAAAAAAAATGTTTTCCTGATGTTCTGTCTAATGAACTAGGTGAGTGTTCAAAATTCAATGCAAATTTTCAAGTAAAAACCAGTTCAATACCAGTATTTAAACTGAAACAGAGCATACCATGATTTTTATTTTACAAGTCTTTATGAATGGGAGTAAAATGTTAGTTTTTTTTTTTTTTTTTTTGGGGGTCAGAATTTTAAATTTAAAAATGTTCATAAATATACTTCTGGCTACCTGAAAGTTAGGGTAAATTATGGAGCAGGCTAAGTGATGTCTAATAAATGAAAAAATTCTGAAAAATTAACATTTTTATTTCTGTTTATAAACTTTGTTGTAAAATTTCCTTAGATTTTCCTTACATTTTCCTCAATAAAGTCCATCAGAGAACAAAATTCATCATTGAAGAAAGGTTTTCCTTTTGTCTTTATTCATATTGTCTGTTTGAAGATATATTTTATTTATATCTGAATTTTTCCACACACACACATATATGATTACATTTGTTAGCTGTCATAAGGAGAGGAAATTTGATGAAAATATTTACTCAACTGAGATTTTTTCTTATTTTCTCACCTAATTTGTTTTTCTTTGCATGTTTTGGTAAGATAGATAATTAGTATTCTGTTGTTTGTAGTTTCATTTAATTTTCAAAACTCACCTTGATGTTAGAATTTGCTCTTACATTTGAGATTAATGAGACACACCTGCTTTTTAGCGAGCAGTTTGGTATATGAAAATTAAGTCTTAAAACTATCTGGGTTTTTGTTTTCTTTCTCTCAATATTCTTTTTTATGTAGGTCATTTGTGAAAAGAAAAACCTCTTGATTTTCACTGTGAACTATTTTCTTGATGAGGTTGGCAAGAATCCTGTTAGCTTTTATATCAAAAGTGGTAATTGGCTTTAACCAATCTGTTCTTAAACCTTCTGAACACTTCCTGTAGTTTTAGCATTTTTTTTCTTGCATAAATTACCTGAATAAAATGAAAAGAAAAGAAACTGAAAACAATTTTTCTTCTCTTGTAGAGTGAGAAATTTGTTAGTGCGAATAGAAATGCAATTCAGTGAGGCATGTCTCTTGGAATTTGGTCAGGAAGGCTGTTTGCCTACAGCAGTGAATGTGGCATGGTTAGATATCATCATGTATTGCATTAATCACCTGTTGATCACCACACCATGCCTTGATACAAGTTCATTAGAAGACCAGGTAAGTCCCTTTCAATTTTTGTCTTCTCAATAGTAAAAAAAAATTATTTTATTTTTCAATTGATTATCTTAAAAATAAAAATCACTGCAAACCAACACAATTTGACAAAGAAACATTGGTAAAAACTTTTCTTCTCATCTAGTTTGAAATGTCCTTTATATTGCATTATGGAATGGTCTTGTTACTGAATAAACAGTCTTTTTCTTTGTTGCAAAATTGAAGTCTGCTTTTTTGCTCTTTAATTAAACTCTCATATTTGTTGCATGTACTCTACTTAGCTTCTTGTAATGACATCAATTTAATATCATATAACATTGAAAATTTCATTTTTATTAATATTACAATGTGTTCATCTAAGGTTTTTTAGATCATCACTTCTTTTTCATTTTTAATTAAAAATGTGGCATGATTTTAATCCCTTGTTTTAAATATTCCTACCTGATCCTTTGGGAAGGTAATGAGATGATTGTAGTGTTTGAGGTGTGAATAGTTAATATCATTCCATACTCCTTAGAAATTTCTCCATTGTTAGACTTTGTAAAAATGAGTGCATGTGTTTCATGTTGTAGAAACCATTTTTAATGCAAACTTTAAATCCGCTTCCTCATTTGTATTCAAACATTCATCTTTCCAGTCTGTGGAGACATTTCCATTTGCTAACAATGGAAATACCTTTCTCTATTAGGACAGGTGCCATCAATCCTGTCAGAAGCACACTTTACCAACTTAAAGTTTGTGTGAGGAGTACATTGGCATACACATGCTTAAAATAATGAATGTGTAAGATTATGTAAGGCATCTTTATACATACATAGACACACATCAAAACTTCAAGTATATAAAATTCTATATTAGTAAACATAATTTTAACAATTACATGAACCCATATATATCTGTGATAATATATATGAATATACACATATGAATATAATCATGCATAAATACAATCTCTCTGCATAAGCATCTCTCTAGACATGTGCACATATACAGAAACTTATATATATGTACACATGAATGTTGGCAATTAAGAACTGATATGACTGCATATTTCTGAGAGATACACTCACATGTGCATGTCTGTGTCTGTTGAATTTATTCTTTCATTATTTCTAACTTAATTCTGAGGCACATTTTGGACTCCCATAGCATTTATTTTCTTCTTTCAGAAAATTTTATGTGACTTTGTGTTCATAAAAAAAAATAACAAATATAAAAAAGAAATTTCTTTTTTTAAACATAATTCTAGAAGAAGGCAAGATGGACAGAAAATTCAAATTGTAAGTTTTCAGGCAGAGATCACATATTTGTTTCTGTGAAAGAGTGCAAACACACACACAGTGTCTAAATATATTTACATGTAAGGCATATGTAATTGTGTTTACATATATATAATATTTAAGCTTATATATGTATATATTATGAAAGTGTTTGTATCTGCATTTACATGTAATCCATATTTTTCTTTTACACATGCATACACACACACACACACACACACACAGAGACATACTCTTTCTTCGAACTGCATGTATTAATGGAGTAATTATAGAGAATACATTAGGATATAGAAAAAAAATAACAAACTTCATTCTTATTATAAACTTTTCCTTTAAAAAAAAAAAAGAAAAAAAAAAGCAAACCTTTTATCTCCCATGAAGATGAAAGTCAAAGATGTCCATTAAAAGTATACGTTCCTCATTTTCTCAAGTTACATACTTGAATATCATGGAAGAAAAGAAAAGATGCTTGACACCTGATGACAACTAGAGAATGTATCGGTTGAAAGATTGTGATTCAAAAAGGAGAAAAAAAAATATGGATGAACACAAAGAAAAAAGGAAATTATTTATGGACATAATACAATTCCTCACCAATATCAATTGTGAAACTGTTTCCTTTCATATCTTGCTTCAAGCTCCACTAGACCATCTCATCTGAAAATAAAAACCCAGATCTATTGCTAGGTTTATATTGTTAAAAGCAAAAAGGTAAAGTCAGGTGCCAGAGTGTTCTATTGATGTGAATCTTTCTCAGACAATAACCAAGTGAAACTAGCAAAGATCAAGCTCTGTTATTTTTTCTGGATGGCCATGTTGGTTTTTATATTGATCGAAATATTTTCAACTTTGAGCTGAATATATCATGCAGATAATTTACTTCCTCTTGCCGTCATACATTACTGTTTTTAAAACATCTCAATTTATTTTCTAGCGACTTTAAGTGCATTGCCAAAAATAAAGAAGTATTTCTTTCCTCTTTCCATTCTTCCCCCTTCTCTCTCTCTGGTCTTTGTGCAGCCTTCAATATGGAGTTTTGTGTTATATCATTTTCTGCTTTGCTGCCCTGCAGTAAAGGGAGGTAATTAGCTTGTTTTCAAGAAAATGCAGTGAATCAGGCACTGGAAAATTTTTATGATCATATGAAAGGGGAAGGTGTCTTGTGGCGAAGACAATATTGAAAAATTCAATATTCATTCAAAATAGGTAATGAAAAAGGAAAAATATATAAAGAGAAATATACACTACAGAATAAAAAATAAATAAATTGGTTAGAATTTAAGCTTAGAAATAAATGAGTTTTGTGGGGTGGATTTTTTTTTTTTTTTTTTTTTCAGGTAATATTTGAATAATCAAAAATATTGGAATAAAAAAACAGCTGCAAATAAAGAACGAAATAGTCAAATGTAAAGTATTTAATAAGCAATTACTGTTATTTATTTTTTTTAAAAAGTATTTCATGTTTGTATTAAGGCTAAATATATCAGCTTCTATTTAAGTAGTTTATAATGCAGGTAATAATTATTGAATTGAACATCTCTTGATTTTCCAATTCTCTTGAAAGCTATAATTTTAAAATCATTTTTTTTTTTTTTTTTTTTGTATCAAACATGGATTTGTTCTTTTTACAAATGTTTATTGAACTAATGATGATAACTGCCATTTTGATTTTTGTAACTGAGATTATTTGTTATTCTTTATAACTCCCCTTACCCATTATTTCTTGTTGTTCTACTGTAAGAAAGCAAATAGAGATGGGATGGCAAAATAAAATTTCAAAATTTGTATTTAAATGATTATAAATCTTATCTATCAGTATTGACTTTAACCAAATTTTGTATTTTGTCTCTCATTTAGTAGATTTTAGTTATAAATTCATGAGGAACTAAATGAGAATTTTTACTTATATTATTTTATTCTATTTTTTTTTTTTTTGTGATAAAATAATTTAGTCATATTAGGTATTGTTTAATTGGTAAAATTCTCATTATAGATATATTATTTTATTCTATTTTTTTTTTTTTTTGTGATAAAATAATTTAGTTATATTAGGTATTGTTTAATTGGTAAAATTCTCTATTATAGATATATTATTTTATTCTATTTTTTTTTTTTGATAAAATAATTTAGTCATATTAGGTATTGTTTAATTGGTAAAATTCTCTATTAAGATATATTATTTTATTTTATTTTTTTTTTTTTTTTGTGATAAAATAATTTAGTCATATTAGGTATTGTTTAATTGGTAAAATTCTCTATTATAGATATATTATTTTTTTTTTTTTTTTTTGATTTGTTTAATTGGTAAAATTCTCTATTATAGATATATTATTTTATTCTATTTTTTTTTTTTTTGTGATAAAATAATTTAGTCATATTAGGTATTGTTTAATTGGTAAAATTCTCTATTATAGATATATTATTTTATTCTATTTTTTTTTTTTTTGTGATAAAATAATTTAGTCATTTTGTTTAATTGGTAAAATTCTCTATTATAGATATATTATTTTATTCTATTTTTTTTTTTTGTGATAAAATAATTTAGTCATATTAGGTATTGTTTAATTGGTAAAATTCTCTATTATAGATATATTATTTTATTCTATTTTTTTTTTGTGATAAAAAATAATTTAGTCATATTAGGTATTGTTTAATTGGTAAAATTCTCTATTATAGATATATTATTTTATTCTATTTTTTTTTTTGTGATAAAATAATTTAGTCATATTAGGTATTGTTTAATTGGTAAAATTCTCTATTATAGATATATTATTTTATTCTATTTTTTTTTTTTTGTGATAAAATAATTTAGTCATATTAGGTATTGTTTAATTGGTAAAATTCTCTATTATAGATATATTATTTTATTCTATTTTTTTTTTTTTTGATTTAATTTAGTCATATTAGGTATTGTTTAATTGGTAAAATTTAATTATAGATATATTATTTTATTCTATTTTTTTTTTGTGATAAAATAATTTAGTCATATTAGGTATTGTTTAATTGGTAAAATTCTCTATTATAGATATATTATTTTATTCTATTTTTTTTTTTGTGATAAAATAATTTAATCATATTAGGTATTGTTTAATTGGTAAAATTCTCTATTATAGATATATTATTTTATTCTATTTTTTTTTTGTGATAAAATAATTTAGTCATATTAGGTATTGTTTAATTGGTTTTCTATTATAGATATATTATTTTATTCTATTTTTTTTTTTTGTGATAAAATAATTTAGTCATATTAGGTATTGTTTAATTGGTAAAATTCTCTATTATAGATATATTATTTTATTCTATTTTTTTTTTTTTTTGTGATAAAATAATTTAGTCATATTAGGTATTGTTTAATTGGTAAAATTCTCTATTATAGATATATTATTTTATTCTATTTTTTTTTTTTTTGTGATAAAATAATTTAGTCATATTAGGTATTGTTTAATTGGTAAAATTCTCTATTATAGATATATTATTTTATTCTATTTTTTTTTTTTTGTGATAAAATAATTTAGTCATATTAGGTATTGTTTAATTGGTAAAATTCTCTATTATAGATATATTATTTTATTCTATTTTTTTTTTTTTTGTGATAAAATAATTTAGTCATATTAGGTATTGTTTAATTGGTAAAATTCTCTATTATAGATATATTATTTTATCCTATTTTTTTTTTTTGTGATAAAATAATTTAGTCATATTAGGTATTGTTTAATTGGTAAAATTCTCTATTATAGATATATTATTTTATTCTATTTTTTTTTTTTTTTGTGATAAAATAATTTAGTCATATTAGGTATTGTTTAATTGGTAAAATTCTCTATTATAGATATATTATTTTATTCTATTTTTTTTTTTTGTGATAAAATAATTTAGTCATATTAGGTATTGTTTAATTGGTAAAATTCTCTATTATAGATATATTATTTTATTATTTTTTTTTTTTTTTGATAAAATAATTTAGTCATATTAGGTATTGTTTAATTGGTAAAATTCTCTATTATAGATATATTATTTTATTCTATTTTTTTTTTTTGTGATAAAATAATTTAGTCATATTAGGTATTGTTTAATTGGTAAAATTCTCTATTATAGATATATTATTTTATTCTATTTTTTTTTTTTGTGATAAAATAATTTAGTCATATTAGGTATTGTTTAATTGGTAAAATTCTCTATTATAGATATATTATTTTATTCTCTTTTTTTTTTTTGTGATAAAATAATTTAGTCATATTAGGTATTGTTTAATTTATATTATTTATTCTTTTTTTTTTTGTGATAAAATAATTTAGTCATATTAGGTATTGTTTAATTGGTAAAATTCTCTATTATAGATATATTATTTTATTTATTTTTTTTTTTTTGTGATAAAATAATTTAGTCATATTAGGTATTGTTTAATTGGTAAAATTCTATTATAGATATATTATTTTATTCTATTTTTTTTTTGTGATAAAATAATTTAGTATATTAGGTATTGTTTAATTGGTAAAATTCTATTATTATAGATATATTATTTTATTCTATTTTTTTTTTTGTGATAAAATAATTTAGTCATATTAATTGTTTAATTGGTAAAATTTCTATTATAGATATATTATTTTATTCTATTTTTTTTTTTTTGTGATAAAATAATTTAGTCATATTAGGTATTGTTTAATTGGTAAAATTCTCTATTATAGATATATTATTTTATTCTATTTTTTTTTTTTTGATAAAATAATTTAGTCATATTAGGTATTGTTTAATTGGTAAAATTTCTATTATAGATATATTATTTTATTCTATTTTTTTTTTTTTGTGATAAAAATAATTTAGTCATATTAGGTATTGTTTTTTGGTAAAATTTCTATTATAGATATATTATTTTATTCTATTTTTTTTTTTGTGATAAAATAATTTAGTCATATTAGGTATTGTTTAATTGGTAAAATTCTCATTATAGATATATTATTTTATTCTATTTTTTTTTTTTTTTTTTGTGATAAAATAATTTAGTCATATTAGGTATTGTTTAATTGGTAAAATTCTCTATTATAGATATATTATTTTATTCTATTTTTTTTTTTTTGTGATAAAATAATTTAGTCATATTTGGTATTGTTTAATTGGTAAAATTCTCTATTATAGATATATAGATATTATTTTTATTTGGAGAAAAATAAGTAGGCAAATAAAGAAATAAAACACTTAAGAATATCATTGTTGGTTTATATATAATTTAAACAGTGTTTGATTAGGTTGCAACCCAGGGTTTATTGCCAATGATTTTTTTTAACTGCATTTAAATACTGTATACTACAAATATGTATATTATTTGAATATTTTCATGTATAATTCTGGGCTTTGAGGAAAGCGATGTTTGTAAAGTAATTCATCAGAAAAACAAAGATAATTTTTTTTTTTTTTCTTACTTAAAAAAAGTGAAGTAACAGAATAGATAAACATGAATGCTAAAACTCGGATTAAATGTTAGCCTAAAAAAGCAAATCTTTTATGCTCCGAAAAAATTGAAAACAGTGTTTGAATGAAAACACATCTAAATCATTCATGTCAATATTTACTTGCTTTGTTCAACTTAAATCTAATCTTCTTAAATTTAAAAAGAAAAAAAAATGAAAATGTTGACATGAGATTGACTTAATTCTTGGTGCATAAGTTAATTAAGCAATCCTGCTATGGATATCTTTTTCATCTGTCACATCCGTTAAGATTCTCTGTGCATAAATCTAATGATGTTAAATGATTTTTGTCCAAACTAACATAATGTCAGAATGAAAGCTCACTTCTGAGTGAAGAAAAAATTGTAAAACAGTAAAGATTTAGTTATTGATTTATTGACTTGATGACATTGATTTTTAAGTGTGTGTGTTGAACTCATTTATTTTTACTTTCCCTACCTCCAAATATGAAAACACCAAAAAACAATTCTTTGACCTGATTTCTATAATCATTTTCTCTTTCTATCGTACACACACTTGTATATGTAATGACATACATTATACTGTCATATGTAATGACATACATTATTCTGTCATATGTAATGAGTAGATTTAATCTTGCTTTTTACTCATATCCTGAACATATGGATTCTGTAAATCAGAAAAGAATAGAAAGATAAATAAAAATTATATAAAATTCTGGTTTTCAAGATAAGAATGGCAAACAGAGAATTCTGCTACCAGCCACTCATTTTCCTGATTACAGTTTTTGATTTTTTTGTCTTTCATGTTTAGTAAGCAATGAAATCAACTTATTTGAATTTTCACCCACTTGAATGTATCTGGCTTACTCATGACACCCCCACCCAATTGAAATCTCTAACCTATCTTCTGTCAAATTTGGCCTTGAATGATGGTTTATTTGTGAAAGAATCTCTAACATTTTAAATGGTGTATAACAAGTTTCACTAAATCAACCATTTTGATGGAATCTTGCTTTCTGCAATAGGAGTCAGAAATTGTTGTAGTTTTAATTTTTTGTTTTGAGAGTATAATGAGAATACTTGGCCTGCAGTGTTTGTCTCTGAAATCTTCCAGGGAATCTTGATAAAATTAAAATGGGTTAGAAAGCAAATCTTGACTATCCCTCTCCTGTCTTGTCTTTAATCTCAATTGTTTGGGTTTCACCTGTTATTCTCTGAATTTATTGAAATACCATCATCATAATCATCAATCCCATGAGTGGGTTTGTTCAAAATATCATTGTGCAGTTGAGCACCTAACCAATTCCTTCCATGTATCTGGTTTGAAGGCTGGAGAGGTGTTTGTTCATGCATAGTGTGTCTTGAGCAAGTAGAACTGGCGGAACCCATCCTTCTCCAGTTCAAACCAGAGCCGATGTCCTCCAACTTGAGAGCTTGTCTTGGTCACTGACATGTGAATATTAATTCCTTCATAGAAACCCTTCACTCTAGGAAGTTCTCTGCCCAATGATGCCATGTCATCACTACATTTGATGCATACATAGCTATGAAGCCCAGTTTACCCTAACCCTGCTAGATGGCTGTTGACGCAACAAGAATGTTCATCCACCCATTGAAAGATCTTATTTTTGATCATGCTGGGTTATTAGCCATCCTTATCACCAGAAAAACCTGGTGAGGGAACTGCTTAAACAGTAGATGATTTGAACATGCAGCCAGTAGTACAGGGTTATAATGGTACCAGAAGCACTCATTGACTGACTTGATAGCAAATTTAGCCATTATTATTTTATTTTAATTTGTTTGTCAGCTACAAAAATAAAACTAGTATATTTTCTTCTGTTTGTAATGATATTTCCTACATTGTTAGACAGGGGGTAGTTAGGATGCCAGGTGTAAAAGAAGGGGGTCATTTTGATACAAAATGAGAAAATGAAAATTAGAAAAAAAATAAGTGAAACAAATATTCTGGAACTGATGAGAAAACCTTTTGTATCCAGACATTTTTGTGTCCTTTATGAGTATCTCTAGCTAAGAGATTACAAAAACTGTTTCTGAAAACCTCTTGAACCATAACTACTACTATTAATCTAATACAGTCTCTGGCTTTTTTTCTCTTCTGGATAAGACAGTTGACCAACTAAAACATAGTACCAATAACAAAGAGAGAAAATGGTTATTAATCCAAATAAACACTGTTGTGTTTGATGTTTTCTGCTTCTTACTATACTTTATATATTGGTTTTTATTCTTTGATATGGTGCCTTGCTTCAAAGTATTTCTCTTTCTATTGATTTCTGTCTTCTTTCTGTATTGATTGCTGCCTCCCTTCAAATTCACTTGCATTTGCCGCTAGCTATGATAGGTCCATTTTTATTCTTTTTCCAAATCAGACATTGAACAAGAAATAAGGGTTTTATTTTATACCTAGACAGTGTAGCAATAAGCAGTTTACATATTGGACAAGTGGCAGAAACTTTTCTAGACTGATTTAACATCAAGTCTAAGTTACAGCCCAATGTTTAGAATTCTGAACTGGAGGCTATGTAGTTTGCAATTTGATCTGCTCTTCTACAAAAACTTTAAGCAGTTTCAGCTGGGTATATTGAGGAGATGCTGAAGCATTCACTGCCCAACAATAAGCCACTCCAACAAAAAAAATAAATTTGACAGTTGGATCTTGGAAAATGAGTTGTACTTTTCAGTACTATATTGTCTACACCTATAGGTGCTGGTTTGACATGTCACTGAAAGTATGTATAAGTGCTCCTTAATTAGAGTCTTATGCCAGACTTGGGTTAGCATAAATAAAACACCTGAGGAATGTGGTTTCATTTTCAAAGCTAAAATGGTATAAATGTCAGCTTCATATCAGTATCACACCCAACCCCAAAAGCCATTAGAATATTAGTCTGGACACCATTAGATTTGTGATTCAATCTCAGAGATTAGTAAATATTAACTAATTTAAACATTTTAGTCACACTAACAGGATGAGCAAATTTCCTGATTTATTTGTTATTCAGTTGTTTTTTGTTTTGTTTTTTATTTTAATATTACTTATTTTCCTCCACTAAATATGTTCTTTCATATATTTCTTTGCTTGTGGAAATACTTCATTGAAACTGTCTAAGTGTTTCACAATAATTTCTGTTGCTCATTAACTTGTAGCCTCCAAAACAAAAGCAATCTAGATATTTGTTCATCAGGCAGTTCATTCAATTAAGTTTGGTGGGTGGTAGAGGGAAGTGAGGGTTAGTAGTTCTAATCCTTCCCTTCTCTCTGTTCTTGCTAGTCACACCCACAGTCCTTCTTTACCAGTCATATTCAGGTGACCAATGGCGTCAATTCTGACACTAGAAGTGAAATATTAGCTATCAATAGACCAATTTAGAGTCACTTTCAGTGAGTTGAACAAAAGAGAAAGCAAAACCAATTAAGGCATGTACCAAAAATAAAGCTTTTGAAAAATTAATGCAACTAGTTTCTGAAGCATCCAATATTTGTTGTGAGTGGCACAGGGTTTGTGGGTTGTGATACTGAAAAGAAGGAAAGAAAAGTATTCTACAAAAAGCGAAACCAAATAATTACTTTTCCTTACTCTATAAAATAAATTAACTTTGGGAAGAAAAAATAGAAAAGTCTTATATGTTTAGTTTTTTAAAAAAATGTTGATTTGTTTTGTTGGACCAAGTGAATGACAAATATAATAAAAAAAATAAATAAATAATATCTGATATAAAAACTAAACATTTGCTATTCTCTTTAAACACAAAGTATCAGAAGCTTTAAAGCAATTACTATTTACTCTTTCTCATTTATAGAATTAAAATATTTTGATTTTTCTAGAGATCCCTATTTTAAATGCCACAGCCAAGAACATTCATTTTCTTCTCATATCTTCTGACTGCCTTCTGAAAGTCAAGATTAAGCTAGCTAAAGGACTTCTCTGATATGTTAAATGCTTTTAAGAGTTTTCTCTGAATTGAAGTATAAAACAAAATATTTCTTCAAGTAAATGCAAATGCAATCAGTTTTTATCTCTTCTTTTAACCGAGAGAAGCATCTTTTATCATTTGTCACATTTAATTAAACATTTGTAGAGGAGAAAAGTGTATATTTAATTATATGTGTATATATATATATATATATATATATATAATTATATATATATATATATATATATATATATATATATATATATATATATGTGTGTGTGTGTTTTCACACATTTTGATATTTACAAAAATAACTTATAGATAAGCCATAATTGTTTCAGAATTATCAAAGATTATTATGCACAAACCAAAACAGTACCAATCTATTTAATTCATGCATATTTTGAGTTTGTGCAATTTAAGATATTATTTCTTATTGCATAATTAGTATGTTTGTCATGTGCAAAAGGAGGGAATAATTAAAGTTATAGTTACATATACACATAGTTGAATATATGTTGGCATTTAAGTCATTGCTTAAACTTGTGGGGGTTTCATTTTAGGATTGAGTGTTAAGTCTTAATACATTGGTTGGATGAAGACAAAAATTGGCAACAATATTTCTATCATTTTTAAATATCATTATTTTATAACTTATATACCCCCATATATATAAATCTGCATTATTATTATTTATTTGCATTCTGTGTTTTTAATATAAAATGTGTATATACACATATGAGAAATGCTGAAAGTTTCTCAGCCCAACTCACTTCCCAAAATCTAACCAAATGATGAAATATCAGGTCAATTTTAAATTTAAGGGTTTCTTGTTTGAGCTAAGAATGTTTGAACTATCCTATTGTTTACTTGTGTGAATGAGTTTATGCATATATATATATATATATATATATATATATATATATATATATAAACTAAGAAAGGAATGTTGAAATTTGAAATCTGGGACAATTAAGAATGGTTTAGGACAACATTTTATACAGATAAAACATGGTTTTGTAACACACTAGAATCAATAATTATCTGCACATTTATCTCTCTCTCTCTCTATATATATATATATATATATATATATATATATATACTGAACTGTCAAACAAATTATATAGCAGTACACCCTTATTTGTAAAAATAGTTATATGAGAAATGTGTGATGCAATAGGTATAAACATTATAACAGAATTGAAAACTGACCGTGTTTGGGCCAGAAAGATGTAATTTTTTACCTCAGTTTGGGGGTGGGGATAATTGTGTAAGTTTTTCTTTGGCAAAAATAACAGGAGTATACTAGGAATATGAATTCTGGACAGTCATTGGCATATCAGTACCCACGTGTTGCAAGAACAGAATTACTGGTGATTGGCAAAGGATATTAACCACCTATTGAAGAGGGACGTTGCCTCAAATCACATTTCTATACTGCATGTACTCGACTTATCAATAAACTTATTCAATACTGCAGGTACTCAACTTATCAATAAATGCAATGTACAGCATACATAGCATTCTATGGTGTCTAGGAGTCATTAACAAGAGTACCATTATTGACACCGTGGCAACTGTTACTGCACTAATGGTACTGTCACCTGCTCAGATTAGCCATCTTCTCCGTTCTTTCAAACAGGTTATCAATTCTATATATGAAGAAGACTTGAATTTCAGCCATCAGCAAGGTTTTATGCAAGCTGATAATGGTACTAATAGTGTGATCTGTTGGTATGCTCATGGACCCCCTACACATATTTTGCTGCAAAGTATCCATATCTTTTTATATTTCCCTTATTTTTCAGTGATGATGGTTTGCTTCAGCAAGATCATGCAACCATCTATAGTATGCATGTAATCTGATACTGGCTCCAAGGGTATTATGCAGATTTCCATTTACTCCATTAGTCCTTGCACTCACCAAACTCACTCACCTAAACTCCATTGAGTATGCATGGGACATGTTTCAAATTTCACTAAAATCTCTTCAGCCACACCCAATAAATACAATAGGGGATAGCACTGGCATGTTGTTGGACAGATGGATTCATACAATAGCTACTGCCCCTCACAGACACTATATTTTGTTAAGTGAAGGAACTGCATGTTATTAGATAGCTATATTGCATTTTTTGACACATATATAGATAGATAGACAGATAGATACATTGTATGTTTGTTTAAATGTGTGTTCATGTATATGTATGGATGTGTGTAAGGTTTTATGTATATGTGTTTGTCTATGTGTATATGTATGCATGAGTATATGTGTATTTATATATACATGTGCACACATATGTGTATGTGTGTATCTACGTATGTGTTTTTGGGCATATAAATAATAGGTCCTTACTAGATTAAATATTCTTTAACTTTTATATGTTTATGTTAAATTTGTAACCTGTAGGTGATATTACTTGCTTTGTCAAATTTTCTTGATTACACATCAATTCTCTTATAAATGCCCTTCGTTTTTAGTTTGTGCCCCACCCTTTTTTTTTTCTTTTAAGTTTAGATCATATCATTTTTTTTATTGTGCATAGTGTCACCACAAATGTATCCACTCGTTACTGGTATCTGTTTTTTAATTTTAGGTCAGCAAATTGGTTGCGAATTATGCATCGAAAAATAATTCATATTTATCTGTATCTCACTCTTTTAAACCATTATTTAACTCCTCTCTTTAAAACTTCTCTCTGTTAAATTTTAATCCCCACCTTCCCCTTTAGGCCTTCCTGTTCTTCTTTCTTCTGTTACACTCTCTCTCTAGAGCTTTCATACATTTCCCTCTCACACTTGTTTCCCACTCCCACACATACACTCTCACTAAAATTTTGCTTTTTATACCTGGAGTTATATTTTCCGATTTCTTTTTGAATTTGTAGGTCTGATGAATTGGATTATGTTTACAACTCCAATGTAATAAATTATAACCATGGAATATTAGTGTTTGAGCCTTTTATTTATTTATATATATATATATAGTGTGTGTGTGTGAGAGAGAGAGTGATAGGTAATAAATTTGGATGAGAATCCAAGAGAATGGAAAAAATATAAGATAATTTGGAAAGCTTCTACTTTGACATGTTTCACCAATATGTTCTTTTTCTTATGAGGCCAGTTCATTGTGGGAATATGTTGATGCAGAGATTTTCCAAATATATAGCAGAGTGCTTAATGTGTATGTGCATCTATGTATAAATTTGTGCACACGTCTAGCAGTAATTTTGAAAAATGTCTTATTGGAATAGTATATTAATAAATATAATTTGTGAGGTGACCTAGTACTTTGTTTCTGTGTGTATCTTGTTATATATATTTGTGCATCTATATGTATACATTTATTTATATCCTTACAACCACATTTATAAGCATAATTATATCTGTATTGTGTATAATATTTGCACACACAGACGTGCATGCCCAAATTTAAAAACATATGTCCGTATGTGTATTCCCATAATGTAAGAAAACCTGAATGGGGACCTGTAGGGTAGACTTAGTACATATAATTCTTTACTTTGAATCAGCTATCACATGATAGATAAAAAGGTTTGTTTTTATCTTCTTGAAAAGAATTTCATGAAAAGTGAAGAACTCATCCCCCCAAAAAACTACAAAAAATATATATACAAAAGCTCAGAAAGAAACCTCTTTATTTGAAGCTGTATGTTTTTCTCATTCATTTTCAAACTGATGCAAAAAGACTGCATATGGCAATGTATACTATTTTACCAGGATTTTGTGCTAACAATAATGATGACACCATTTACAAGACAATAAATATTGGGAAAACAGATTTTAAGTTGAAATACATGGACTTTTGTGTATTTAAATATTTAGATATTTTTATGTATATGTTGATATATAGAAATATGCATCTTTATACAGTTAAAGAAAAAGAATGATCACTATGAAAATATATTTTCTTTGTTACTAGAAATGCCTTCAATATAGCCTAAGGCTTTGAAATAATTGACTTTGAATACTTTGTTTGGATCATATTAAAAAGAAAAAAAATACTTGATTGATGTAAATTCCATTGTTCATAATAATTTAGAAACTTCTTTGAGTGAAAATGGTTAAGTGCCATATTGAACTCTTTGCTGACATGGGAATTTCATCCAAAATTACTTTTTTATTCTAAATGAAACTGGTTCATTAAAATTTTTCAAGACTCAATATCTGTTAACATCGTTTTTTGAAATATGTGTTAAAATAAAGCAGTAAAATGAGAAATGCCTCAAAACACCTTGTAAAGGAATGAACTGATTGTCATTATTATTATTAATAAAATAACTGATATTGATTGAATTAAACAGGAAGAGAGGATTTGAAGAAATAGACAATCAAATAACCAAGTCAATATAGTTGAAGATACATTAAATAACAAACTCTAATTCTAATATCAGCTGGAATGCCACATGAAGCAATGACTGTTTGCCAAAAACATATCTATAATTTGTTATACATTCTTATGAAATATTTGTAACTTTTGAATGTTCATGTCATTGTTGTTTTATTAGTGATGAAGCAAGTGTTTATTGCTTTAGAAAATCATTGTCAATAAAGATTTTATTTGTAACATTTTCTCTGTAGTTATTGGCAAATTGTCCAAAAATTCTTTAAATCATTACAGATATAGAACACATTTAACTCTTGAATAATAAACAATTGGCAACATTTTTATTTTATTTCCTTTTTCTATTTACATAAATTTTATTTTTTCCTAGGAACATGAGTTATTACAAAAATGCGTTCTACATACTGATGTAGATCTTATCCATAAACCACTTGCATATACATTTAAATATATGTATATATGAACAAGAATGATCATATATTTGTGTGTATATACAATAAATAATGAATGAAATATAATGAATTTTTGAACATAAAAAACCCATCTCTCTTTCTCTGTGTGTGTGTATCTATATATATATATATATATATATATATAACACATGATCATATTTTCTTTGTAAGCATTATGCGTTTCCCTATATTGACTTTCTTTATGCTGTTTCAAGAATCCCTTTCTCTTTAAAAGCATTGTTTCCGCACCGATTCATCATAGCTGTCTTGGGCAGGCTTGTAAGTCTCTACATGTGCACTGAGCACATAATGATGGGTCTCTGAAAGCAAGAGATGTGTCCCTTAGAAACATACCCACCACTATCTCCATTTTATGATTACATTTTCTTCTCATGTTATAAGAACCACAAGTTTAAGCTTTTCTTTTATTTCTTTTATTTTTGGGGGCATTTGAGACTATAGACACCAAATATCAACCTTAATATATTCTCAATGTTTCTTTCAACAAAAGGAATAGAATATGCAATACACATAAAATTCCTGCTTGCACTTATATCCTATTTGATGGAGAGAAAGACATATATATATATATATATATATATATATATATATATATATATATAATAGGTGAATATTGAAAACACTTTTTTAATTTATGAAATATATATATTCTGAAAGGTGATATTTCAATATTTCTATACAATTAGTATGTGGATTGTGAATTTAAACTTATTTTACATTAAAATTGGAAATGGAGAAAAATGAGATGCATTTTCATAATGCTCTTTTATTTCCATATAGAAAACATAACACTGTACAAACAGCAAAAAAGATATGTACCATTTATAGAGATAGTACTTTTTCAAGAATCAATATCTGTTAACATTGTTTTTGAATTATGTGTTAAAATAAAGCAGTAAATTGAGAAATACCTCAAAACACCTTGTAAAGGAAAGAACTGATTATTATTATTATTATTATTATTAATAAAATAACTGATACTGAATGAATTAAACAGGAAGTGAGGAGCTGAAGAAATATACAATCAAATAACTTTGTTTATACATTTAGAGAGAGAGAGAGGGGGGTATTATTTATAAATGGTTCACTATGATCAGAAGTTTAAATCTTGATCCGGAAGACTGAGAATATTCTGTTAGGCTTGCAATTGTTAAAGATGACTAAATCAAAAGATTGCTTAAAAATAATGCAGGTCACACAATACAGGACATTGCAGAGATACTCGACATCTCATATGAGTTTGTAAGGCATTTAAAAACACTTGGATACATGATTTGCTATGATGTTTGGGTGCCTCATGATTTAATAGAAAAAAATGAATGAACTACATTTTTCATCTGTAAATTTCTTATCAAAAACAATAAAAATAACTTATTTTTTAAAAAGAACAAGTGATGCTGTATATCTAGTAGGATTGGAAGGCCATTGTGTGTTACAACTCTTTCTGCAAAATCAGTTGTTAAATTCAGACAAGTACTATTCCTATTAAAGGCAGCAATGATGAAAAGTATCCAGACTTGACCAGTCAGTAAGGTGTCAACTTCCACCAGGACAATGTCAGACCTGGCAGATCTTGGCTGGTATCACCTATTACCCTTACCATATTCACCTGACCTTGCACCTTCGGATTATAAAACTAACCAAGTGCCTAATGACACATGACAGAGCTTTAATATAATAGTTAAATCTAGATCACCATTGCTTTAACTCACCACATTTTTCATACTGGCTACAATTTTCCGGTAGTATGGACTCTCACCTGAAAAGGAATTTATACAAGTAAAATATTAGAACTAGCCATTTACATTCACTTGAATGAGTTCTGAATAAAATTCAATGTCAAAATGAAAGTATTTTTTCATTATTCAAAATGTTTGCCATATTTAAAATTTTGACTGAATTTTACTTTAAATTAATTTTAACTGAATTTCTTGTGAATTATATTTTCATTGTTAATTCAGTTTATTTATTTTCATTCTATAAATTTATTTCATGATGTAATTATTAATTAAATTTTAATTTGTATTCTCATGTTTTCCTCTTTTCTTTATTTCATTTTCTTCTCATCATGGGGATGTGCTAAGAATTCATAAAACTGAGGTTTTTTAAGATGAATATGATTTTACAAAATATTCTTTGCCTTTCTTACTTATTGTGTTTCTTTTCATTCTTTTATTTGTTTTGACTGTTTTGTTAATATTTGTATCAACCATCTGTCTACTAAACATTATTTTAAAGCCATTTCTATAGATATTTTCTTTAAGAGAAAAAAAAAACGTTAAAAAGTAAAAATGAATATGTATGTTTCCACAGATGGCAATCTAGATTTTACTTAAGAAAATTTAGACACTTTCTCTCTTCTGCATATTAGAAGTTTAAAGTTGAATATGGTATTTTTTTTGTTTTTATTTCCAAAAATGAAATCAAGTTTGTATCATTGTCTATAATATTGGAGCCATAAAATTTGGGCTTTTTTTTAACTGAATAATTATATTTCTGCATTTGTTACATTACAAGAGATATACTTTCATAATATCATATTTCTCCAATTTGCATGGCAAATGAACATTCAAAGTGAGTCAGTATTTTTAAAAGAAATTTATGATATTGTCTTTTTAACCTGTAGGAAGAAATTCTTTCTAAAGATTCTGAAAATAATTCTTTTTATTTTTAGCTCATAAATATTTGCAATTCATCTTGTTTAAAATTTGATGTTCAGCATTATTACTTGTGCAAAGAGAGAGCATATAATGCTAATCAATAGATCTGCTAGTAAATATAATTTTCTTGTCATAGTTTTGGATGCAGTGGTTAGCTGTAATATAAATGTCTTCAGATTTAAATCCCATGCTTATAGTGTTTTAAACAGTTACAGTTTCTTATGGGAAGTTATAATAGTAACTGATAATAACTAATAATTAATATATATAATAATATAATAATGACTAATAATTAATATATATGATTTGAAGAACTCTTTCAACTTTTATTCTCATAAGTATTCCATTATAAACTTATAAAATCATTGATACTAAATGGGAGTAAATATTTAACCCATGTATATCTTGTAAGGTTTTTCTATCTTTTTATTTCTATATATGTTAACATTCGATATAAAGAAAATGAAAGCAAGATGAAAGGACTTATCATCAATTGCAAGAAAACAATGTATGGTTGTCAGCAAAAGGAACAGCCCAACATGTAAACTACAAATTAGAGATGCCAAAATCAAGCAAGTACAAAAATTTAAATATCTGGGAAGTGTTTTAACAGAGGATGTAATGTGTGATACCATAATCCAAAGGTGCATTTGGATAGTGAAAGATGCATTCCAAAAACTAAAAGCATTATAGAACAGGAAAATGTTGTTAGAAACAGAGAAAAAAGAACTTAATTGTTATGTAATATCAGTCCTCCTAAATGGCAATGAATTCTGAAAGAATTAACCTTGCAGATGAAGAAAAAACTTGAAGCAACAGAAATATGGTTCTGCAGAAATATGTTGAGAATACCATGGAAATAAGCATGTTTACAATTACAAAGAAAATGGAAACAAAAAGTACACTTATAATTATCATAATTAGGGCACATAATGAGGAAAGAGGGTTTCAAGAATTTGACACTCACAATATATTCAAGGTAAGAGGGAAATAGCAAAACAGTGTATAACATACCTAATAAAGCTTGTGTAAATGGTTAACAGAACAAGGATTAAGAGAGATAATGAAAAGACAAAAGTTTTCTAAGAGCTCCAAAGGACAAGAAATTGTAGTAAGCTGTGATTGCCCACATCCTGAAAGGTCACAGTACATAGAAGATATGTTGACCTATTCATATCTATCTCAATCTTTCTGTATCTTTCTGTTCTTTTCTATTTTGAGTACCTGCAATGGTGGAATAGTGAGCTGATCTAATAACAGGCCAATGATTTTTCAAATGCTGCTTATGAGAACAAATGCATCTTCCAATCACTCACAGTATGTTTGTGTACTTGTAAAATCTGTCAGGAATCATCTTTGTCTTGTTTCATATTTTTGTTTTTCTCTCAAACCAGTTCATTTCACTCTAGTTACCTCTACATCCATGTCTTGTATATGTTTGTGATTGATGCAGGTGGCTGCCAGTTAATATCAGCCATAGAGCACTTCATCAAAAGTTCTTGGAGCACACCACACCTATATTTTTTAAAAGCAAACTTGAAAAAGGCCAGGCAACAATGTAGGCTAAAAAAGGAGAGTACATTTATATATGTACACATTGTCATAGTGTGTGTGTGTATATATATATATATATATATATATATATATATATAAGAGAGATACTGAAAAGTTCTCAACCTAACCAAGAAGACAGACTAACCAAGAAGGTATTCCAAAAATAAAAATTCTGATTTTTGGTAAGATCTTTTGGAAGTGGGTCAAGCTGAGAACTTTCAGTGTCTCACTCATTGACTCAAACTTATAGTGGGTTATCAGTTATAGCGAAGTGTATGAGTATTTAAACAGATTAGTTTGATTTAGCCTTGTTAGTTAGATAGCCCACCATAAGAGGGGTATAAAACAAGAAAATAAAATTGTAAAGTGAAGCAACAAATTTATATACATATAAATCAATTTAGGTCTTTACAAATAAAATTAATGTATTTTGGTTGATACAAGGTCGTCAAAATGTTCATATTAGTCCTTGCAAGAATGAGTTTATGTATACATAGGCAGGAACGTATGTGTGGATGTATGTGTAAGCATTATCGTAGGGTAGGAATGTCTTCATTCAGTCTTAAAATGTTTCATTCGTTTATCAAGTATAAAAGAGGTGAGGAAGAAAGGTAGAGATAATAATAACGAACACTTGACGTTTGTCAAGGGATGTGCTAATACACTCGTCTCCTTCTCTCTGGTGACAGGCAAACTTGCCCGTCTTTTATTTTGTTTGTGGGGCTTGAAAAGGTCATTTGGGAATTCACTCCCGGATATGATTCGGGCCTTTCCATTAAACGACAAACAAACTTTGCGAAAAGGTCCATAAAAGAATTTTGTTTCTGAGAATTGAAGATTATTTGGAATTTTCTTTTTAAATGTTTCCTAGTTTTCTATTGGCCGAAAAACATTTTGCATCAAGGTGTGAAATTTCACGAGTTTTGTTTTAGATTTGCTTTTGCGTGTGTGTTAAGTAAAGTTTGTAAATTCGAGTCTTTTTAATTTCTAACAAAATCAATGAGTCAGTGCTTAACATTTGAATTTTAAATCTAGATCTTGTTTTGTTCACTACAAACACTCACATACACACACACACATATGTGTTCAGTACCAAATTAGAGCCAGTGTGGATGCTGTTTAACGACATAATTGTTTCCTGAAAAAAAAAACATTAAATTAAAATTGCTAAGGTGTATCTGAAACTAATCTGAAAACTGCTTTCCAAAATCAGTAGGTCACGGTTGGGTAAGTAGTGTGAAGTATGCAAAAACATTGACAGTTCTTTCTTTTCCATCTTCTATGGAAATTTTTCAACATTTGGCATATACAGATCTAGAGTGTAAGTGCCCTAGAATAATATGATAGATTGAGATAGGGAAGGCAGTTCCTATCTATAGTGTGTGTACATATAGCAAGTTTTGAATATCTGGTTTTTCTATTCACTCTTGGGAACTGCTATTATTGCAAACTATAATAGTACACTTCACAACATTCCTGACACTCCTTACCTGCTCAACTCACCTTGTGGCCTTTTACTAATTTGACACAAATATAAAAATAAAAAATAAATTCCAGATATCAGATTCCCATACTGTCCAGGCTACTTTTGTTTCTTTAGTACATTAAGACTTTTTCTTTTTATCACATATGATTCTACATTTATCAGTACATTTATTATGGAAACCAGGCACAAATTATTCTATTTCAAATCTGACATCTTTCTGTCCTATAATAAGGGAATTAATTACAACTTTACAGGATTGTTCAATTCTCAAAATCTTTATGGAACAAGAAATTAACAAGTTAAGAGTTAGATATATTTTAACAGGGAAAACTTTATGAATTTAATAAAATTAATTTTATTTACTCAAATTTATTTTCAACTATCAAACAGTTCTTTAAAAATTTCAATTAACCTGCAACTGTTTAAAATTTTCTTGATTGACATTTAGGATTTTAAGGCATAACTAGCAATTATTGTTTTTCAGTTAAGTTTAGAAATTTCTTTTTCCAATTATGCACTGCTTTTAAAATCATTTCTTTCAATTCATTTCTTATGTTTATTGACCCAATTAAAGGAAGCACTTGACTGGATTTCCAGTATTTCATTGTGTGTGTGTGTGTGTGTGATATTTGGCCACTTTGTTTTTTTTTTTTTGTTTTTTTTTTGTTACCTCTCCCTAAAATTCTTATAAAACTGGAGAAAAAGATTTGCTTCTAATGAGGAGGTTAAAAGTTCACCTGTATAGATCCCATAAAACAGGATGTAATATAAATAATGTATCCTACAAATGTATGAAGCAAATTTGTACCATTCCATACTATTCTTCCCAACGTTGCAAACTGAAATCTGCAGAGATAAAATGTCCCCACCCATCACTGCTAGCAATGCCTGTTAATGGTTTGTAGACTTGAAAAAACTGATGCAACTTTTTTCTGTATTTCATAGTGCAAAACCTTTGCTTATTTTGAAGTTGCTCTCTCTCCTCAAACACATCTTTTAATCTCTTCAGTTTTTTTTTTTCAACTCTTATAAGATTACCTTCCTTTACTGTCAATTTTAGCTATACTTTTCCATTTATTTTTATTTATTAAGGGTATATATGACATATCAAATGATGAAATACTGATGATATGACTTAGTCATTGATGACTTTGTTCTCAATATAGAAAAATCAAAGATATTTGAAGTTTGATCATGTTCTACTTTAGATAATGAATTAAACACAATTTTCTCCAATTATCTCCTTTGTTTGCCTTATGAATCTTTTCAGGTCTGATGTATTGGCCCAAAATTTCTAACAGGAAGTTAAGAACTAAAAGTCTTATACTCCAAACTGTAAAGTTAACCATGACAATTCCACTGCCATTAAAATATAAATTTTTTACAACTCAGATTTTCCAAATTTGACTCACTCTATGAATCATATATTTTTTTGATCAGAAAGAGAAAATGATTTCTATTGTAATGGTAATATTAGGTGTTTCCTTATAAGGAAACATTTGACATTCATTAACCGAGTAGTCAGTACTAGTGTTGGCTGAAATTTATAAAATCTTTCTTTTAAAACAATTTTTCAGGGAAATAGGTTTCTCAAGTACAGTAGCTGTTATCACTCTTTGCAGTATTGATGGGGGCTTCCTTCCTAAACTTTTATTTGAAGAAATGTGGAATATCAACATCTTGATTGTCATTGTTTTCTTTTCAAGTTACATGTGCTATCCTTTTTAGTTGTGTTGTAATGTGTCTATTACTTAGTTGAGTTGAGTCACTCTTGGCATTAGTCCAGCTGCAGATTACTACTGAATTTTCTCAGACAACCACTAAACACCACTTTTGCTGTCTCCCCTCAGTCCCACATTCTGTTCTCACATTTATACATGTGTAGGCAAGACCACCTTGCCACTTGAGTTATAATATCCCTTCCTGTAAAAAAAACAACTATAGTGGGTATCAGGAAAAAATTACATAGTCACTCCAATAATAATGTCTGACACCTTTCTTTATATTTCCTGGATCTCAATTGATTTATATGCCTCTTGTGTAGGCCATTTTCCCCTTGAATTAAATACACCACCTTGCTGATGCATTTGTAGATCCTTCCTAGTTCCTATTTTTGTTTACCTACTTGGTAAGCCCGAAATAATACTGGTTTATCTTTTGAAAAAAAGTTTAATTTTATTTATCAATATACTCATCAGCAACAGTTTATCAAATGCTGACATTATTTTCTGATTAAACATTTGTTCTACTAGGGAAGTACCATCAAGTGTGTTTGGGTTTGGAGTTTGCCTATAAGTGGCCAAAAATTGTGGAAGTGATTCTTCTATCTCCACCACCCCCAGCTGATTTTTTTTCAAGGCTATTTTAAATGTATCTACAAATTTTTATGCACATCCATTTGATCTTAGGTGGCATTGTTATATATTTGACAGTATGTTCTCTGAAAAATTCCTTAAATTCAGCTGCCATAAATGGTGTACCATTATCTGTTACTATTGTATCCAGTATTCAAATCTGGCAAACAGCTCTCATAATATTTTAATGGTACCCCTGGGTATCACTCTGCTACATTAATGGTCACTTAAAAAAACTATCTACTATTATTAAATTCATTGGTCCTGCATAATCCATATGTAATCTGTACTATGTTTTTTTTTGTTTTGGGCCAAGGTTGAATTTTTACTGGTGGTGATTTAGCTGTCAGCGCATAGTCTTAGTAAGACTTCACTAGATCTTTAACATCTTGATCCATGCCCTTCCAGTATACATAACTTTGCATCAATGCTTTAATGTGAAATATCCCAGGGTGTCCGCCATGGAACTGTTTCAATATTTGTTTTTGCAAAGTCTCTGTATTACTACTCATTCTCCATACATTAAATATCTGTCACTTGTAAAATGACTTTTCCTTACCACCAAACATTTTTAATTCATTTTTTTTTCTTTCTTTTTTACTCCTCAGATATTCAATCATTTTTATAATACTGTTGTCTTTCTAGGATTCACTCTTAATATCCTCTTTCGTAATTGATAATACTCTTATTTTATCCTATAGAGTATATTTTATTTCTTTCTCAGCTTTTATTAAGTCATTGATAGTATCTTAAAGTAAACCCTTACTCTTGATTATTAATCTCAACAGATTATCTGCATGTGCCATTTCTTTAGATGACAAATATTCAATAGTGAAATCATATCCTAGCAACATCATAGCCCATTGCTGTAGGCAGTTTGCTAAATGTACAAGAATGCTTTTTTTTTTTTTTTTTTTTAACTGAATATTTCCAAAAGTGGTTTATGATCGGTTTGTAGTACAAACTTTCTACCATGTAACATTCTGTGAAATTTTTTATTGCAAAAATTATTGCCAATGATTCTTTTTCAATTTGACTATAATTTCTTTCTGTTGGTAATAACATTCTTGACACATGAGTTTTTGTTTCTCCATCCTTTTTTTGTGTAGTAAATACAGCTCTGATACCATATTCACTAGCATCACCAGCTACTATTATTTCTCATGAAGGGTCAAAATATGTCAGCGCAAGCTCAGAAGTTAGTATTTTTTTATTTTTTCAAATGCCTTCTGGCAGTCAGCCAACCAATTCCATTGGTTATCTTTTTTTATACATTCAATGGAGCTCTCAGTTCATACATTTTCGGTACATAACTACAATAATTCACCATTCCTAAAAATTACTGTAATGTAGAAATGTTTGAAGGAGCTGGTATATCCTTTATCACCTTCATTTTCTCAGGGTCCGATCTGTGACCATTTTTATCTATAATTTGGCCTAAACATTTAACTTGTAACAAAAATAATTCACATTTGTCTTCAGCCAGTTTAAAACCAATCTCTCTTATTCGTTCAAACACTCTTGTTATGTGTCTTCTGTGTTCGTCTACTGTTTTGCTTTGAATCATATCATCGTCCAAGTATCCAACTGAAAAATAGAGTCCAGCCAACATAGTATGCATAATTAGTTGTAAAATTGCTGGAGCAACTTTTACACCAAACATAAGTCTATTAAACCAAAATAGCCCTTTATATGTGTTAATGGTAAGAAATTCCTTACTTACTTCTTCCATCTCAATTTGAAGGTACATATCTGACAAATCTATTTTGGAGAATATAGCTCCCCCATTTAAATTTTTAAATACTTCTTTGACTGTTGGTAACAGATAATTATGGTCTTGTAGGGCATTATTATTATTGAACACTGTTGAAAAATCTGCACACTATTGTAATTTACTGCCCAACTTGAAGAGTTGACTAGCGAAATAACTCCAGGATTTTGTAGTCTGTCTAGTTCCTTGTTCACTGTCTTTTTTGGTTAAAAAGTTGGTCTCACATTTTCTTTTACCTGTAAAGATGACTTTACTTTAGTGCAGCAACCCAATTCCTCTGTAAACAAGTCTTTATACATTTGTATAATTTTTTCTCTAAACTGTCAATATTCACATTTGAGCATCTGATGGACTCACAAATAGAATTGATTGGTTCATTGTCTAAATTAAACAAGTGTAGCCAATCTGCACCTAATAAGTTTAACTGTTTTCTTTTGTTACATATGCTACTGCATTAACTTTTTTGTTTCAAAACAAGACTTTGCAATTCAATTCACATATTATTTTTTAGTTTCTCCACTAAGACACTACACACTTTGAGGTAATTTCTTTCAATTTCAGTGCACCTATTTTTTTCCAAGTCTTTTCAGAAATTATAGTAATACCAGATCCCATATCTAATTGTAGGGTCACTGGTTTGTTATTCATGCAAACACAAATAAATTTTCTATTCAAAGAATTTTTTCTGTTTTGGGTAGCAGGACTTACTTTCACAAAATCTATTCCTTTAGCATGGTTATTATTCATTATTTTTTTTATTTTTTTTCCACCTGCAGAAACTTTTTTGCATCCATGCTTCCCTCAACAAAAACTTTTTTTTTTTTTTTTTTGTTTTAAACGGGCAATTTTTCGAAAAAAGCATTCCTCCATAACTGTAACAGGGGTTTGGTGAAGTATTATTTTTTTGCCCTATTTTTTATTGCTTCAACCACCATTTTAATTTCTTCTGGTTCTTCAATCTGACACATATGTTTTAAATTTATGGACCTTTGACACTCCTCAGCCACAGTCTGTAAATTTATCCCTGGGTACTGTTTGTTTTTTTTGGTTTTTTTTTTATTATTCTTGTCCTTATTTCGTTATCTTTGACTGAACACAAAAATTAAACATATAACAAGTTGTTGCTGTTGTTGAAATTTCTCAAGTGATATGGTTCCTGTTATCTGGTACAGTTCTTTGTGTGATTCTGTAGTGGCAGTCCACAATGTTCAAATAACGATGATCTTTCTCAATATCTACAGGCTTCACAATGCCATTTTTAACCATTGATCTTAGAAAGCAGTTATATACAGCTGACAGTTTATATATCTCTGAATGTGTTTGGCACCATCTATAGGAATGTCTCAAACTGATTTTAGAACACAACTCAAGTTTCCAGGTTAATATTTTGGTTTTGTAGCAATTTGAAGTATTGGGTTAAATTACTCCTATCACAGTCAGTCTATGTTCAGTTTTCTTATCTCTTATACTAAATTTGTTATAACTGGTTTATATACCAAGGTATATGAAGTGTTTTAGAAACTAGTACAGAAGTCACAGTGATGATTATTGAATTGGTAGAAACTTGAGAAATATCTAAATTATTTTTATCTACCAACCTGTATATGTTTCTAAAAACTTTTCATATTCTTTGATAACATTGGTTCTATTGTCGTAAATTAGCAACTGATCTCCTAATGATTTTCTTAGTATGGAAAAATTCTATATACAGGATGCAATGGATAAATTGTCGTCTAAATTACATAAAAGTGAAAATAACACTGACATCTCATTTTAACAGATATATTTACCAAAATTACACAAAAATATCTTGAAATACTAAAGAGTACATTTATTCAATAAAATTGCCAATGGCTTCAACCATAGCCTCCTCTTGCAGCTCTTCTGGGCAGTCTTCTTGTTTAAATTGGTTAATGCTTCCATAATCCATGATTTCAGTTCATCTTTGGTGTTACAAGGAGTTTTGTTGGTCTCTCATTCAACTGCACCCTATATGTAATAATCAAGGGGTTTGTAGTCGGGGGAGTTAGGTGGCCAGATGTAAGGTGTGATATGATCTCAGAAATTGTCTGACAGCCATGACTGGGTTCTCCTGCTTGTGTGGCATGGTGCAGTGTCCTGTTACCAGATATAGGGTCTTCCGGCAGCCACCCTCTTGACCCAGGGCAGCACTACCTCCCTGGCTATGACTTGAGTGATTTGGAGGGATCGTTTTAAATCATGGCCTAGATCTCACCAACAAATTTGGGAGTTCTTTTTTTCTTTTTCTTTTTTATCAAAATGATCAGAGTGAGTTTTCTGAGCTGCCATACCTTCGTAATCAACATTAGACTCATCCAACTCTTTCCAAATCTTCTGCACTGTTCTCAGATTGACACTCAAACACTCTGAAATGTTTGTATTGGAGCTTCTGGCACAAAGTACAGAATGCTGTTTCCAAATTGCATGAATTGTGTCATGGTGCTCTTTTTCTCACAGAAGGTGCCCATCTAACCCTACTATACTGTTCAGTTGACAAAAACAAATACCGCGCTTGTGCAAAATTAAAAATATAAAATGGCGACAATTTACCCATCAAGGTCAATCAAGTTTAAAAAAACCTTTTTAGTTTCAACATTTTTAGAAAAAGAGAATTGTAAAATTTATCAGGCAGAAAAGAATGGTAACTTCAAACAAGATGAAAATTTCACAAGAAAAATTTTCTTTAAATATTTTTGAAAAAAATTATTTATAGTCAAATGACTTCATAAATGGAGAAGTTTTCAGATTAAAATATAAATAATGACTTTTTTTTATTCTTCCTTGTTGCAATTTGTTTTATTCTTTGCGTGGAACATGTAATTCTTATGCCAATGTTATGATCCTGCCAGAGAATACTTTTTGTTCTGCTGAGTGGGAAGGATATAAAAAAAAAAAACGTTTAAATAATAAAAAATAGATATTCACACCAGTAATATTCGGTATCTCTTATTTGGGATCGGGTGACAGTAAGTCTCCTAGTTGCTTTTAATAATTCTGGTCTTTTTATTGTTGCTTGGATTTACAGATCTTCCAATCTCTTTGCAAAGAAATTCCTAATACACCAATAATTATGGGTACAGCTGTCTCCTTCATGTTTCAATCCTTCATCCCTTAATATGTCTCACAAAATCAAGAGATTTTTCAAGCTTTTCAATTTCTCACACTTTTACTTTCCTGTCTGCTGGAACATTAACATCTGAAAGTAATGTTTTTTTTTTCTTTTTAATTACAATGATGAGATCTGATCTTCTGGCCTAGATCCATTTCAATTTGAAAATACCATTGGATATTTAATATTTTATTTTTTTAAAACTGTTTTTATCAGTATACTAGTGATCATAGTAATGTTAAATAGTAATGTTTTGTTGAATATATAGCTATTTCAGATGTCCTGACAAAATCAATGACTGGCTGTTACTGTTGCTCTTGTTACTGTTTTGAGTTTGTTTGCCTGTTCAATTATCATCAGGCAAAAACTACATCCAGTAAGAAGCCGTTAGAAAAAAAGTCAAGGCTAGATATTTATTTATACCTTGTGGATATTTTTTGATCTTACAATCATATGAATATACTTATCACTATAAGTGGTGTCAGTCTTAAGAGAGGCAAAGACTTGCATTTTAATAGTTTTTTGTTTGTTAGTTCAACAAGTAGGCTAAGATAACTAAGGCAGAGTTAAATTTAACCTTTTACCTTTGCTGAAAAGAAAATTAAAAAAAAATACTCAAGTTCTTATTGTTTTGTTTTTTTAATTTTTTATTGCATATGATAATAGAAATTGTAATGTTTATCTTTTATAGGCTCTGTTGTAAATAATAATAATAATAACAGCAGCACTTGGAAATTAAGGATTGGTCACCACTCCTGTAAGATTCAGAAAACAAGAAATAGGAATATTGATCCAGTTTCAGAAGTTATTTCTCTGATTATTGGTCTTCACACTCAACCCTAACCACAACCTTTGGAATTTTCATATTAATTTTCTATTCATTTTCTTGTCCATTTTCTTTCACTCTTGCTCTTCTATTTTTCTTTTTTTTTTTTTTCTCACAATCTACTTCAATGTCTTTTCCAGTTTCAAGCCAACCCAATAGTCTTTGTATCTTGTTGAAGTTGTTTTCTTTCTTACTTGTCATGTACACATGTGATCTATTCCCATTCAAAGATTTCTGTTTCTCTTTTGATTGCAATGTATTTGCTACAAAAATTGTTTCTCAATACTGCTAGAGATGTTCAAACTGATTGCGTACTAATGAAGGATAAGAATCCCATCTCCTATTGTTATTACCAATTAAACCTACCACCTGTGTTTTTAATAAAAAAATTTTTTTACTCACCCAAACAATGATAAACAATGAAACTCATATGTCCTCATACATGCACACATTTGTAATCATATTAATCTGGAAAGTTTGAGGCTAATGAAATAAGAGGAAAATACTGAACAATAATCATAATGACTTAAAAACTTATTTCTTGTTTAAAGAACAAACTTAGTGGTCAAGATCGGTATCTAAAAATTTGATGGTCTTGTGTATGTATTAGACTTCACATAGTGATAGTTTCAAGGAGGGCTTATGACAATTTAAGCAACATCAAGCCTGGTCAGTATCTTGATGGATGACCACTTGGAAATACCAGATGCTGTAAGCTTGGATGTGCAGGTGGTGTAATTAATAATGGCTCAGAATTGTTAATTGGAGAGTCGTTCCAATTCCAGTTGGGTTTGTTATATTCCCTTGCATGCAACTACCCTTGGGTAAAGTATGAATCCACCTCTTGCTCTGCCCAGCTATGGATTATTATCTCAAAAAAATTCACAATCTAAAAATATTTTCTGGCTTTAAATAATCAGCAATGGATTGATAAGCCATACATAATACATCAATCAATAAAAAGTTTAAAGGACTCTAAATAGTTTAACTAGCAATAATGAATAAAAATAAAATGTGTTTAATTTTCTATTTTGGTTTCTAGAAGTTAATAGTTATGTCATAAATGTACATGATTGATATATTTTGTATTCCAGTCATATTTACTATAGAAAGTATTCAAACTCTCCAGTGTGAAGCTGATGAAGACAGTCTGTGGAATGGAAACATAACCTGTCAAATAGTAGATGTCTGTATGAAAGGGAAAGTGTAAGATAAGTGTAGGTAAATATTAACAGTTAGGGAACATATTTAGGCGATGATCATTAATCTAACAGGATTAATAAAAGAATTGAGATAATACAATTCTCAGCAGTATTGAAAATTGCTTGGTTGCTGGAAGGACTTGCTGTCACTTGATATTCACCAATAATTCTCAGCTATATTTAGTTTAAATGTACACATAATAAAGGCCTTTTCAGAAATTAAATCTATGATTAATATGATTGTTTGGGAGTAAAACAAGATATTTTTTAGGTCGTCTCTTCATAGGTTAGGGGCTTCTAATTGTCTTTCTCCCATTAATGTAGAATACAACAAATATTGCTTATAGTTTTAGCTTAGTGCAAATTTCTCTGAGTTTTAATTATTTACACATTTTGATATATTTTTTATTTTATAAAAGAAAAGAAAACATTAAATTGATTTCTCAACAATTTCTCCAAAAATATTTGCTCTGAAAAATAATATTTCCTTTTTTTTTGTTTTTGGTCTATTTCAGATTTTACATTTTACTCTGCCTTTGCTATGAGAATAAATAGTAAAATCAAGTTGCTGGTCATTAATGTTTGTCCATTGGTTGGCAATTTGGCTTTTGCCCTTGTTTATTATTGTCACTGAATTACACTGAAAAATGTTGTTCCATTTTGATAGAATCAAGTAGAGAATACTGTTCACTCCTGTGTTCATTATTTTCTATGGAGAAAAATCTCTCATAAAAATATTGAAAACATTTTAAGCATATGTGTCATTAGGTGGAGGAGAAGTGAAATAATTCTGAATACAAGGAGGCACATCATATGTAGATAGATATTAACAAATAGGATAATAGACTAATTATAATAGTTTTTGTATTAGTCATTTTTTCATTTTTTTTTTCCTTGTCTTGAAATAAACATGTGAGTCACCAAAGTTTCAAGTGTTTATAGTTTATCATTTTTAGTATTGTGATCATTTTGGTAAATTTTCTTTCTAGATTAACCACTTAGTATTCTGGTACAAAATGAATGGCTGTTTTGAAACATATTTTGAAATGTCATAATTCAGCTTAAACAGAACTGTATTAGTCAATGTAAGCACTATTAGAAATGACACAATGATTTGGAATGAAATTATTCCATTATCATAAAATCTGAGATCATGGGATTTGATAAATTGTTGGGAGGCATTTTGCATACAGTGATGTACACTTGCTGGTGTGTGTATGCATTTGAAGCTCAGAAAAGTAGTTATTGTTGTGGGACAGGTCATCCAGTGTATAGGGAGTGTAGTCTTGCATTATTGTAGCAGAATTGACCTCTTTCTATTTAATAATTTTGATCAAAATGTTTGCCACTTTTGATGCATCACTTCTAAATCACAACGACAGGACACTGCTATGATGGTCTGGGCAGATTGATGAGCCTATGGACAGGAAAAGTGAACAGTTTCTTTTGGGAAGTTTCAAGAGAGATCAAGTTTCTGTCTATATTTCAAGTTTGTTAACCTAAAAATGATCATACAGAAACCACAATGACCATAAGAATATCATCACTGGCCATAAGAATATCATCTAGAAAAGACATTTTTTTTTTTTTTTTTTAAAACAAACAAGCAAATTAATGCAAGTTGCTGATCATCAGTGAAATCATAATTTCTGGATTTTCTTCACTGAATTCTACTTTGATGTTTTCTGGCCATTGTCTGGGATTTGCTCATAACACCCAAATATTTGTTTTTGGTTGAACCTCCATGGCTGTTCTCAATTTTCACTTGTCACTATAACCAAGCTCATATTGAGATCTAGATCAGTAGAAGTTATTTTTCTTTTAACCATTAACATACAATTTAAAACTGACTTTTTCACATTACAAGTGACAAATTTGAACTCAGAATGATAACATAAAAATGTACTCATTCATTGCTTTGATACTCTATAAATAAAAATAAAAGTAATCAAAAGATTTAACATCTGCAAGAGAAGAAAACAGTCACACTGACACAATAATAGCTGTGTAATAATTGACAAAAGGGAAGATAAGTGTTTAAACCAAAAAACATTGCTGCCTTTCTTTTTAATCTTAATATAAAAATTAATTTTGAACAGTTATTTATTTAGTTATTTTTTATATTTACCATTAATCTTTATTTGGAGATTTTTTTTTCCTTCCTATATCAAATAATGCAAATTTCTTTCACATTTTTTGATAAAAAAAATAGTTGTAGGTAGTTCATTTTTTCAAAAATGGTCCATCTTACTTCTTAGTTTTTGCTTATACACCAACAAAACTGTATCAAAAAGTGTAGAAGTGAATAAAAAAAAAAAAATTTTTTTTTCCAAATTTTTTGTTATGCACTCTTCTTTTTTTCTTATTTTTAATTTGTTTAGTCATTGTATTTTTTATGCATGGTATTCTTTTTTTAATAATTTTCTTCCATTGCTTTATGGAAGTTCATTGACTATGAATTTTCTCTCTTGGCACTTCTTCCCTTTTAGCTTAGAACCACCTCCCATCCACTCTAGCCACACAATTTTCAGACACTACTTCTCATATCCTTATAAACCTTACCTCGAAGAAACCTAGTATTTCTGCTTTCTCAGTCATTTAATTTGTTGGTAGGATATTATCTCATTTACTCTAAACATCTTAAATGCTTTAAAAAAAAAAAAAAAATTACGAAAGAGAAAGGAAGATAGAATTTCTTGCTCTGTTTTTGGCAACTAATTTCTTTTACTTTTTTCTATTCTCCTTCCTGGCCTTTGTTTTTGTAACTTACATAAGCAGTTGGGATTTTTCATTGACTAGATTATTGGGCCAAATTCTTATTCTATTCTATTTTGGGCAGTCTTTATTATGCTTTCATCTCCAACCTGTTATAACCTGAGAAAGGAATTTACAACCATTACTCCAATGGCTAATTTTATCTTGTTTTCCCCTAAAGTTCTTTCAATTATTGATCTCTTTTAGTTTCTATCACAATGTTTCATTCTAAAACCACCTTCTTATGAATAGTTTATTGCAACAGAGATAGGGGAAGACTCTATTTCACTTCTTTCTTTCTTTTTTTTTTTTTTTTGGTAATGGTGGCAAACAGAAAATAAATTTTAGCAAATATACTGATTAGCTCATCTTATTCCCAGCAACCCATGTAACACAGGTGATTCATTTTCATTTTTTTATAGTATGGATTCTTTGCAAGTTTTTTTTTCCTTTGCTGAGAAAAAAAAAAAAAAAAAATCCCACCAGCCTGACTTATACATTTGTCCATTAGCCTAATGTCTGCTGCTTCCTTCAATTTTTCACCTTCCAGTGATGATCATTATTTAAACTTCTCCCTCCAAATATTATCAGCCATAGCTGACTTGCTAGGCTATTTCACCTTTGAATATTATTTTGCTCTTTGAATTTGGCTTGGGTGGGGGGTGCTGGAAAGTGAGAAAAAATTGAATGGAGTTAGAAGAAAAAACGTGTGAGAATCTTGGGATTAAAAAATTGAAATTGCCACATATTTTTCAACTAACAACTATAAGAAAATATGTTGAATAAATGTAATACTTCAGCTGAGAAAATGGTTTAAAAATATTCAAAATAAGATGGTAATATTATTTATGATTGTTATAGACAAGCGTATGGTTGCAAGAAAGAAATATGACAACAGCAGAAATAGATTTACGTGATTTATTTCAATAGGAACATGTGGTTTTGGGATAGCTACCTTGTGGTATAGTTCATAGGCCGGCTGAAGGTCTGGGTTGCTCTCTCATAGTAGTTTTTGCTGGTTGGCGTGTCGCTACTGCTGCTGGCTGCTGCTGACCGCCCAACCTGACCGTGACAGGTCTCTTCCCTGGCCTCCTGTTGACTGCCTTATACTTCCATGTGACCCCTTTTATGGTGTTTTTTTATGGCTTAACAGGCTCAAAAAACGATGCGAGTATAATTAGGAGGGAAGCATTTTTATTGGTCGAAAAATAGAAACACTTTAAAATATTATTTTATTTTTCAACCGGAACTCGCATGTCGGGAACATATGTAGACGAAGATAATGGTCATTTTGTGACGGGGCCTTGTCCCGTTCACATCCGGCTCTCGCTCTTGAGTATGTTAGTTTATTTGCCTGTAAATCAGCCGAGATATGTCTTAATTTATTTTATAACAAGATTGCTGGTAAATAGAATATGATATGGTTAAAAAGTAAGTAATAAGAAGAAATGAATGGATTAAAAAAGTTGAATGGGTTAAAATATTAAATGTACTTGAAACAGTTTCTGAATGCATGCTGTGTTTGATGCTTAAGATCAACGTTTGTAAGCTCTAAACACACAGGTTATCTGAACAGATTTGCAAATGTTGAATTATTTTATTTTTAATAATTCAGAGAATAAAATTTATGATATGAGCGTTCATTGTGATAATATTCTTCAATGTTAAAAAAACAAAATGTTAAGCTTTAAAAAGATGTGATGAGAATATGAGTCCACATAAACACATTTCTTTAAATGAAAATAAAGAAAATGAAAAATATATAAGGAAAGTGAAAAAATAGGGCTGTCATAAATTGATTAAATGTTTTGTTACATTTTTATTTAATCAAGGTTTTTTTTGTCCTACTTTAATCGAGAGGTTTTGTCAGGACCCCAGTGGATATGTTGAGTTGCTTTAAGTATGTGAAATTGATTTGAATTTAAATCTTTATTGCTGACGTCCATATAATTTATATAAAGCAAAATAAGGAACCATTTAAAAAAAAAAAAACTTCTGTAAAATGTTTCTAAAGAGAAATCATTTTTAACCCACTTCATTTTTGAATAACTTTATTTCACTGTGGTGAAAATGTAAATTTTATCATATTTATTGCTGGAATTCAGAGTGTGTGTGTATATATAAGTAGGGATACCTAGCATTGCCAAAGGAGCGGGGAAAAACTTCAAATATAACATTACAAGAAAAATGTTTTTAACATGTTTTATACACAATGCAAAAAAAAAAGATTATTTATCCATGAAAAAATATTTGTTTGTTTAAAAGATTTCTCTGATTCATCTTTTCTTTCTTTGCTTAGTTTCTAATCTTGCTCCAATTTTCAGACACTACTTCTAAAAAATCCTTATAAATCAAGAAGAAACCTAGAATTTCTGCTTTTCTGTTCATTTAATTTGTTGGCAGGACATTATCTCCATTTGTTCAAAACATCTTTAAAAGAAATGGTATAGTCTCTTAGTTTGATAAGGCATCTGGGTATGCAGCATAATTTTTTTCCCATTGGGTGCTAATATGAAAATGTTGTTTTTGGATCCAACCCCAGAAGAAGCAACATAAAGCTGGCTATAGGGGAAAGCATGAAGAAATCAGGAGACCATACATATTGAGAGATTTGTTGAGGTTTGTGGCAAGGTTGAGTGTCATTTGGAGTTGAAGTCACTTGAATTCAAAGCGTAAATCTGTTGGAATTATGGGGATCCTGGGAATGAATCCATCATCCCCATTAGGATGCTTCAGTGATATATGGGTGGGTGAAACTGTTTGGCAATAAGGCAAGTTCCATTGTACAACTTTGGAGGATCAAGATTTCCAAGAAGTATGATTCTAACTTCAAGTTGAAGCTTGTGGGAAGTGCCTCATGCAACTGAAGAAAGTTGAGTTCTTCAACAGAGTTCTGAACAGCCTCCAAATGGTTTTGTACTGTGCCAATTGACATGTGTAGCTGAATTATCCCAGGAATATGTTATGACAACTTTGGTGTTATTTTTTTTATTTTTTTATTACAATCATGCTTTGGAGTTGAGAATATGATGGTCACATAGCCACTGGTAAGTTTCTACATTTAAGCCCATGTTTTTGTTTTACAATTAAAACAGCGGAAGAAATCCATTTTAAGCTTGAATAATTCAGAATCTTTGTCTGAAAATGAATTTCAAAGCTGTATGTCATTTTACAAAATGAGACAAAATTTCAAGTTTTTTAGTTTGTTTTATTGAAAAAAAATCATATTTGAATTTAAAATTTACTTCATCATTACATATCCTATTATTTTTGTTTGACTAAGTTATCCCAGCTGTTAGCAATTTGCTTCCAAGAATTTCACTTATTCAACTGCAATACTGATCATCTGTTTGTTTGAATGTTGACACCAACTAACAGTACCACTGGTGACATCTAATATCAAATTTGAGCCCACTGCCCCACAATTTATGAAGTCTAAAAACATTTTTTCACCCCATAGAAAACGCAATATCCCTCCACTTGCTTCATCTGACTGTCAATAGCATGCTGTGTTTTTTGATGGGCCTCTGGTGACCTGCAGTGATATCTGAAGTCAACCTCGCCTAGCTTTTTATGTTATTACTTGAGGTTTTGTGGTTATCCATGCCAAAAAATTGGATCTCTTAGGGTTTGGCTATGATCTGTGAACATTCAAACAGATGCTAGCATGTTATTATATTAGAGTGGCTCAAATGTCCAACCTTCTTGTTTTATCTCCCTTTGATTGAGCTTCTTGTTTCTATTCATTTAAGTGGCCTGTATTCAAAATTTGAAACAAATTGGATGATATTAACTGATAACTGTGTGAAATAATTTCACAATGATGTTTGTTTTATAAAATAAATTCTTTGAAATTTGATATCAACAGATTCCTCATGCTATAAGTGGCACATAAGGACAAAATAGATCAACACAATTTACACTGATATCAGAACCAGCTATAGGTATGAACTTTAACTCATAAATCACAATGCCAATATGATGGAATTAAATTATAAATTACAATATTTTTTTCTGCTACATTGAAGGAAAACAAAAAAAGCACCTATCTTCCTGCATCAGGAGAAGGAAAAAGAAGAAATTCAGTTAAAACAAAAGTATGTTTGATTACAGTATTTTGCATAAAATATTCACCTGTCAAAGGCATTGAACTAAACACATACAACTAATGTTAGCTTCTAATCTTATTCTAATGACTCTTTTTTCTTTTCTTTTTTTTTTCTTTTTTTGATCAGTTGATAAATTAATTTGATTAATCAACTATTGTGACTAATTAGTCAAAAAATTTATTATTAGATAAAGAGTAAAATGAACTGGAAAAATTCTCATTTGAAAGGCTTTTAAAGTTTATTCAACATTTATCCTTTCTGTTCTTTTTGTAGCTTAAGATTATTTGAAATAAGACTCTGGCACATTGTTTAATTTTGAGGCATAACTAACCAAGTCAAATATTTATAATAAATAAGTAAAAAGTAAGAAAAATAGCTTGTTATTAATCATAATGACTTCATAAATTTATTTCTCTTAGTTTATTTCAATTGTTCTCATCATTTCTGTATCTTTTGTATTTCTGAAAATAGTTTTTAAAATAATATAGTTGACTTTTAATTTTGTTGAACCATTCTTTTTATCTGCATAGCTCTGCTCATTTTTTGCCATTATTTGTTTAGCCATATAATATTGTTTTTACATTTGCATTTATTTTTCTTAGATATACGGAGGGAGAAACTTAATCTAGATTATTTGGTTTTATTTGAAGTTTATTGTTGTCCTGCCCTTTTTAACAATTAAATTGTTTAACCTCCATGTTGTTGTCTATTCTGTTTTCAACTTGGCACCTCCAATATGCTACTTTATACTAGATCACTTTGAATATTAAAGTGAAATTTAACACTAGACCACTCCTGTGAGTGTGTTACCTTGGAGATTGTTAAGGTAAAAAGATGTCTGCCAAATCTAGGAATGAAATAAGCAACACAGTTATAACTACTAAAGCTGATAAGGAGTGTGCTAGATCTGCAGAATATTAATGAATGTTCAAGAAGTGACAATAGTAAACAATGTTTGCTGCTCTGAGGTGATGACGTTTCCAAATCAAATCCTGCTGAAAGCCTCATGAAGTGGCTATAATCGATATGCAATTTCTTTTGAATTAATCTACTGCATACTAATTCATATTTTCTTTTGATTTTCTAAGTTTTATAAAGTATCAAAGTCCAAGAAATCTTGAAGGAATCAAATATCTTTGTAAAGATGAAATAGAATCTCAATACTGTGGTATACAGAAGAATGTAGAAACCTGGTAAATAATAAAAATAGAAATACAGAAAGATTGATTATCAAGAGTTGAGACTGGAAATTTGATCTTGAGCAATTGTTTAATATTGCAAGATGGAATTGAAATGAAGGATGATTTAGAAGAAGAAAAGACATTCCTGTGTCTACAACTGGAGGGGAGGACAGAATAAGTTTATCAATGGATGATACTGACCAGATTTATACTGAAAATGAAGAATAAAGAATTTTTTTGTCTTAAAGCCTCCAAAGAAAGTGGCTAGTCTTTGGGAACCTCTTTATTCCACTCTCTTTGCTACATGAGAACATTGATAACAACTCTCTAAATGACAGGCAAATAGCTCATTCATTGCAGCAGCCAAGAGCCTTTCAAATGTTGCCATATCTTCAACTATGTTTGCCAAGCTCAGGCAATAAAGCAAAGAACAATGGCAAAAGAAATCAAAGATTGCATTCAATGATATCATCTCTGATTTTGTTGTACAATGGGACAGCAAATTGTTACTGAAAGCTATAACTGGAAATGTTGGAACTCTGAAAGAGCTGCTATTGTAATTGGCAAGATCTTTCAACAATTGCTTGTAGGGCCTGTTACCTAGGATGCAACTGCCAAAGAAATGGTTCAAATTATTATTCAGAAGTTTTGGTATGACCATATCATTGTTCTCTCATTCGACACTACTACATCAAGTGCAGGATTGAATCATGAAGCTTGCATGAACTTCATTATGGCTTCATTGCTACCATTATATCCTCAAGTTGACCTTGAAGACAAATCATCAAAGAGTGTTTTTATATACAATCAAGTGGTATTAGAATATCAAGATCTTTGAAAAGTTTGGAATTTAATTGATAAGAGGTTTGTATACAATCATGGAAAAAAAAAGAAAAGCATATCCAATGTGTTTTTTTTCACTACTTTAAAGAAGTCTTTTAAAGAGGTGCAAGCTATCCATAAGAAGATAATAAAAGAGTTTTGCAACTGTCAGTCTTCTTTCTTGGTAGTTGGTCCATTAGTGAAATTTTATTTGACGAGCTTTCTCTAATCAAGGTGGTTGGCAAAGGCCAGATCTGACCTATTTATTTGACTGTTTTTTGGTCAAAAAATGAAAGGAATAAAAAAAAAAAACTGCATATTTAGTTATTTCTGTATGTGTTTGTTTTTGGAATGAGGCAAATTGTTAGTTGATGGACAGCAAAAATGATGTGAACATGATTTCACTTTTATAATTTCGACCTTGATATATATATGTCCAGGAGAGTGCTTTGATGGCAACTCAGTGACTTGGTATTTGTGAGAAACAAATATTGGATCAGTTTTCTTGGATGAATACATTGCTCATGAAGAGAAGGAAATAATATTCTCAGATTTTGAGAAGCTTAAAGAGAAGAAAAAATTGAAAAGATTAGAAGATGGTAGAACCTTCTATTTCATGGAAAACACTTGAATGACAAAGTCACTGACTTTACTAGGAATTCATGCCTGTTGAGGATTGTTGAGCACCACAGAAAAGCTTTCTTCAAGTGAACTAAAAGCTGGATGTTGCATCCTAGGAAGTTTAAAAAAACACAAAATTGTCCATATTTTTCATGTATACTTTTTTTTTAATTGAATAATGGAAAATATCAAATTCTGTTTTTGTTGTCAATATTCTACAAAGAAAGGTTAAAAAGTTCTTGGTCAGAAACATTCACTCAATGGTATTTTACTAATGAATGAATAAATCCATAGGTGAGTGTCTGGTCATGCATTTGCTGCAAGTCCTCCTTTAATTGGCAAGCGCATATAATTGATTCTTCAGATATTTAAATTTTCAACATCACCTCATATTAATATACCTAATATGAATTAAGAGTAATCTCAAAAGTGTTCAAACATTTATATCTCAGTTCATTATCAAAGAATGCTCAGATATTAAATTTGATTTTTTTTCCCTTATATTTTGAACTCTCTAGTATGTATTGGTTTGGAACAAATGTTGTAGCCTTTTTTCAATCAGTAGCATTTGAACAGATTATTTCATTGGCTTCAACTGAAATGAAATTTGAGTTATCTACATTTTCAGAAAGGTGATACTTTAATGTGGCTTTCTATACAATTAGTGAATTGTGAATTTTAAATGCTTTTATGTTAAAAATTAAAATGGAGAAAAATAAGATGCATTTTATGTCATTTGATACTCTTTATATAGCATTTTTTCTGTTCTGGAAATCAAACAGCAAAAAAAAAACTATGGGCCATTTGTGGAGATGTTACCCTAGAGTTTGTGGTTCACACAGTTTTGATGATGACCAAATACAAATACTGATTAAAAATCATCCCAGTTACATGACACTGGGCATCACAGAGATATTTTCACATGAGCTTGTAAAACTTTGGAAAATATTTGAATATGTGAATTACTATGATATTTGATCACCTCACAATTTAAAAACAACAAAAACAAACAACCTAATGGATTGAATTTCCATCTGCAATTCTCTACTCAAACACAGAAAACAACAATTTTTAAAAAGAACAATCACTGACTATGAAAAATGGTTTCATTAAAGCAATGTGGAGTGAAAATGGTCCTGTGGGAACTGAAATAGGCCATTGTTAACCATTCCAAATGCTGGTCTGCATTTTAAGAAGGTAATACTGTGTATCTGGTAGGATTTGAAGACCATTGTGCATTATGAGATATTTCTGCAAAATCAAATGTTGAAATTAAATATAATTGAATGAAAAAAAAAAGTGTCGTTGTCCATTACAACAACACCAAACTGCACATCTCTTTGCAGATCCAACAGAAATTGGTACTGCTTGGCTGAGATGTCCTAGTAGAGTTGTCATACTCACCTGACTTTGAACCTTCAGATGAGCACTTATTTTAATCTCTACAAAATGGAAAGAATTTCATTTCTCTATAAGTCTATAAAAACTACTTAGATCAATTCATCAGCCAGAAAAATGACAAGTTCTGGGAAGATGAAATCATGAAGTTGCTTCAATAATTACAAAATGCTGTGGAATAAAATGGCACATCTGTAGTTGAATAAATCTATGTACAAATATATAAATATTGCCTTCAAAATTCACTTAAAAAATGCTATAAACTTTTTTCCAACCAATAAGAAATGTATCAAACAATTATTGTATAGGTAAGTTTCTCTTCTGGTTAGCTTGACATAAAAAGAACAATTATAGCGAGCCTGATTTCATCTTTACAATATAATGTGTGAAATAATAATGCCATCATGTTTTAATGAATTGCTTTCGGTTTCAATATATAAAAATTTTCTCCCCACTCAAAGAAAAGACTTAAAAATTCTCCTGTTTTTTATTTATCAAAAGTCATTAATTCTTAGTATTCCAAATGAATAGGCTAAAGTTTTTGTTTACTATATTTTTCTCCTTTCAAAATACCATTTGTGAAAAACTATTCTCTGCAGTTGTATAACTAGCTGTGATAAAAACATAATTTTTGAAGACAGCACTAAACATATGATTGCATCTTATGCACTGAAAATAAGCCAAAATGGACTAACAAAGTCCATCCATTCACTTTCTGAAGGCATTCCTGTAATGCAATAATACAGAAAAAAAGAAGTCTTTGCAATTTCAAAAAGTAGCTTATTCTGATATACAGTTATGTACACTTTATTAAAAAAAATAATCTTTTTTTTATATTTTTTTTTTTTTTTTTTCACTACTTTAAAGAGGTGCAAGCTATCCATAAGAAGATAATAAAAGAGTTTTGCAACTGTCAGTCTTCTTTCTTGGTAGTTGGTCCATTAGTGAAATTTTATTTGAAGAGCTTTCTATAATCAAGGTGGTTGGCAAAAGCCAGATCTGACCTATTTATTTGATTGTTTTCTGGTCAAAAAATGAAAGGAATAAAAAAAAAAAAACTGCATATTTAGTTATTTCTGTATGTGTTTGTTTTTGGAATGAAGCAAATTATTACAAGAAATATTATGTTTTTGTAAAGTTCTTGACTTTACAAAAATATAATATTTCTTGTACAAAAATAAACTTGATATTTTTTGTTAAACTTGGATATTTTTATAATTTGTCATATTGTGGCTATAAGACAAACAAGTTGTCTTTGGCTGTAGTCTGGTTAATGCAAATATATTCTCATGTCATACTTGATTATTGATTTATACAAATAGAAACTTTTTAAATGTGTAAAATAACTTCTAATAGGATTAATACAATCAAAGGAATATTAGTATACAGGTTGGTAGTCCACATATATGATATTATTGTTTTACATTTTAAGTAATCAGTTTTTTCTATGAAGTTTGTTCATTTCAAGTTAAATGTCTCCACTCTAAAGAAAAATGATTCAGGAAAACAGAAGATGGTGATTGAGGTTGCATTTAAATTTTTGAAGATCGTAGGTGGCAGGGAAGTCAAAAACCAGATGCGGGTTCCAAAGGTGAGAAGTATGAGAAAAGAAATTATTAGAATAGAACTTACATCTAGCTATTTCAACAGTAAAGCAATGAGACCTATCTTCCAATCTAGTAACATGCTTAAATTCATGTAGTCAAAATACAGAGGAGGAAAGCTCATTAAAACAATTACCATGAAAATACTTATAGAAGATATATGAAAGCTACATCACAGTGGTGGGAAACTGACTGAGTCCAGGTTAGGACTGATAACATTATAGATCCTTTCTTTGAATTTTGATATGTAGCCAGAACACCAGACCAGATATGGCAGCAATATTCAATACATGGACAAATGGTGGATTTATACATGTGCAAGATGGATTCTGGCAATAAAAACTGTCAGGCACAACACTGTAAACTAATTTTCCTAGCAGCAGACTTGCAATTGATTCTATATAATCATTTCACATCATGTTAATGGAAAATATGAGAACAAGTAGACAAGAAGTTGCTCTTCTAGAGGTTAGCTCAGAGATAGTAGTATCTGATAATGGCTGTCAGTTCAACTCATATGAATTTGTAAATTTCTCAAAAGTTTATGGTTTCAGACACTTCACTAGTAGCTCACATTATCCACAAGGAAATGGAGAAGCTGAATGGACTGTTCAAACAGTGAAGAACTTGTTAAAAAGAAAAAAAGCAAGTGATCCATACATTGCACTTTTGAATTACAGGACAACCCCATTGAAACAGGGTTTTTATGAATTTACATACTCAGATCCCAGCAATTCCCAGTTTGTTCTCCAAATGTTTGTCTAAACCGAAATCTTACAAAGATTTCAAAAGGATTGTTAACAATGTTAATGCTAGACAAAATAGGGATTTCGATCTAAGTCAGTGAACAAAGGTTTGTCCTAATCTACCTGTAAGACAACCTGTGTGGATTAAACCCCCCAAAACTTTGCCAGTAGTCATAAAATCTGCTTCACCAAGTTTTGTTCTAATTAAGACAACAAAATAACTTTCACCCAAGATGAAGGACTGAACAGCCATCATCAACAAAAGTTACCAATCCACAAACTTCCAATACACTGCAGCATCAGTCAAGACCTGTTTTGGATGTCAGTTACTTGGAGAAACCAAGTCCAGCTGAACTGTGAGGGGATCAACACAAAACCCTAATAACTGAAATTGAAAAGTCGATTACCAGATATAGTCACAAGGTTCAACCTCCTGATAGACTTTCATATGGAAAGGACTTCTTTTTTTAAAAAAATAAATGGGGGATGTGGCTTAATCCACAGTTACCTCCCTTGTGAAGAAACTGTATCTGCCTTTGCTATAAAAATGGAGCATCAATGAAGAGGGGACAATTTAAAATTTTATGCATTAACTAGTTTAGACATCAAAGCAAGCAGTCAAAGACTTCATCTTCTCTTCTTTCCCCTTCCTGTAATTTAATACACTTAAATTACACCACAGAAAAAGACCCCAAATTCTTTGCAATGTATGCTGATAAAGTTAAAAACTGTGTGATGAAGGGAATATACATTTCACTGATATAACTTTTGATGGGATTTCATCTCTACATCTAAAGGAATAAAGGAAAGAAGAAAAAGCACTCAGTGAATCTGTGTATTAAAATATTCTAGCATTTGTGATGAAAAACCACTTCAAATGGCCTTTACTTATGAGCCCCAAGGCCAATGAGTTGCAGTATACTGTTACTTCAACTTTTATATTGACCAAGTAACTGATATTATATTTCTGTCCAGTGCTGTAATCAAAATTTTAGTTCCAACCAAAGGCAGAAATTATTTTTTATGGCTTTTGTTAGATGATATTGCACAAGTGGCATCAAGTTTTTGCTATGGAAGAGCTTTATCAGATTACAAATCACCATTAGAAGAGGAAGTACAGAAGGACCATTCCAACTGTCTAGAAAGTCTTTTTCATCACTTCCAATAAATGTATTTTTATTCATTTCATTTTTTATATTTGAAACTAAATTTAGTTTAATGTTTTAGAATAAGCATTTGTTTGAAGAGTTAACCAGTGATTCATTTTATGAAACAAATTTCTACGTTTTATATTCATTACTTTCCTTTTTTGACAGTCAAAAATTGTATAATTTCCAAAAATTTTCCAAAAATTTTAGGACAAAAGCTATTCATATTAAAGAGCTGTTTTGTTGAATTCCTCATTAGAAAATAAGTAAAGTTTCAGGCATGTACCTCTAATGGATATTTTTCATGGCAAGTTCAGGATACTTTTTACCTCTTTTTGCTCTACTGACAAATTGTAGTTGTTTTTACTTGGTGTAAATATAAATTTTTTTTTTATCACTGGTTAAAATAACTTCATTTCTGTTGTGCTATAAATCATGGCAATATGTTACAAGGCACTAACTATTGAAATGAAACATCTGGGCAGTTAGAATTGCCCTTCTGTGTTATTTTTAACTATTTCATTTTTTCCACGGTTTAGGCTTGTTGGATCCAATAATTATTGATTCCATTAGTATTATCTTTCTTTTGCTTCTGTGATTTTCACTTGTTTAAAGCCTGCATCTTCTGTTATTCACTGTTAAATTTGATTTCTGACTCATTGGCACATGTGACAGAATTTTGAATGGTCATAACTTGGTTGCTAATTGAGCAATGAAGATAAATTTGTTATACCATTGTCTGTTTTGTCAAGCTCTATTGAAAATGATATTTTAGTTTAGGATACTTAAAATTCTATACTTTCATATCTGAAAATGAAGAACCATAGCAAATATGTAAGATTGATTCCTCCTGAATCTATTACCTTTATTTTCATTATTACATTATATATCATTGGAATTATCTTTGATAATTATCTTTTATATAATTTTAATAATTATGGGAATTAGATATGAACTAATTAGTCTCTGACAGACAACAAAATTTTAAAAATCTCATGCTTATAAGCAATGTTTGATTAACAAACAAATGTAACTGGTCAATATTTCAATATTTATTTCTATCATCTTCCAAACATGAAGGCAGAAAGTCTGTGTTTTTAATTTGCTTGTAATATTTGCATGTAAATAAAGAAACACATACAAAAAATAATGTGACTAGAATTATGCATGTTGCATGGAGACAATTGCTTAAATCAAACAGACTATCAAAATATATCGTTTATTACTTCATCTGAAAAGTAGAGCAATTCCTCAGATTTTTTAGAACATGATGAATTGATGTTTAACAGATGAACTAAATTTTTGGGGCATTAATCATTGAGAAACAGATCTCTTGGTCCTTAGTTCAATACTCTAACCTCAAACCTTCAGTTTGAATTATTAGAATTTTCTGTTTTCTTTTTATCAGGCTTGAAAAAAATGTTGGTGACAATTGAAGAATCAAATATTTTTAAAATTGTAAAAATGGAAGCATTATAAAAAAACCAAAATCAAAAGCTTTCCAGTGATCTAAAATATGATTAATTTTTTTCTTTCATAATATTGATTTGTTGAATAACTCTGGGTAAACATAAGATGAATACAGATTGTAAAAATTGATGTAAGTATAATGCTCTTGGTACCTGTCTGGCAATCTCTAAAATATATGTGGTTTGATAAATTTTGGTATCTGTCTGTATTTCTGAGATGAAGTATTATGTACATTATTTACATTATTCGGACTATTGTCCTCATCTTTGTCGCCATATTTATTACAATGTTTCGGCCATTGTATGCTCCAGCCTTCTTCAGGTAGTTGTGTCAAACTGAACCCTTTATTTCGCTCACTGTGGTAGACTGTTCTAGTTCCACGTGCCATGTTTTAATGGATGTCAGTTATCAGTTATCTCCTGTTAATTCCCCTCTGAAAGTTCTCCACTGCCTTAACCGGGTATTGAATTTGTACTCTTTGGGTCCTGTCACTGGATCTAACTAATGCTTTTATCCACTGTGCCATGTGTCCTTGAGCACTGGTAAAAATGGTTGCTGAAGACATTAAGTTTATAATACCCAGAAATTCATACACAGATGATGTGGAACTAGAACAGTGTACCCCAGTGAGCGAAATAAAGGATTCAGTTCAACATTCCAACTACCTGAGGAAGGCCGGAGCATACAATGGCCAAAACGTTGTAATATGGTGACAAAGATGAGGACAATAGTTCAAATAATGTTGATAAATTTTTGTTGTATATCAAATACAGTCTTTTCTTGAAGTAAATATTTAGATCAAAGTGTCTACATTGGTATGTATAGATGGTATGATATTGATGACTATTTCCATACTTCTATAATTTGCTAAGTACAAAGATCAAGCAATAAAAAAGCAATCTATATATATATATATATATATATACAGGGTGTTTAAAAAAAACGAAAAAAATTACAAACCTCTAGTATGAACACATGTGTTGCATATACATTCAAGTTTCATTTCATGTTTTATAAGTGCTCAATGTGGCCACCACCGGCAACATCAAGCCGATATGAGAATTCCTCCCAAACGCGCCTCAGCATATCACGGTCCACCGTGTTGATTGCAGCTGTTATTCAATCTTTCAAGTCATCGATACTTGCTGGAAGTGCTGGAACATAAAATTGGTCTTTAACATACTCTCATAAAAAAAAGTCAGACAGTGAGGTCTGGGGATTTGGCAGGCCAAGCACAGAGAGCAAGGTCTTTAGCACCTCTCCTTCTAATCCATCGCTGAGGCACGTTTTCATTCAGATAAGCTCTAAACCTGAGATGCCAATGGGGTGGTGCTCCATCTTGATGAAAAATGAAGTCATTCGAATCTGCTTGCAATAAAGAGAATAGCGGTTTTGGAGCATTTGAGATAGGTTTGTCCTGTAACGGTGTTTTCTTCAAAGAAAAAGGACCATAGACCTTATCTTGAGACACAGCACAGAAGATGTTCACTTTAGGGGAATCTCTTTCATGCTCAACAGTTTCATGTGGGTGCTCTGTTCCCCAAATGCTCACATTGTGACGATTGACTGTGCCTTTCAAATGGAAATTCACTTCATCACTAAAAACTAAATGTGAAAAGAGAGTTTCATCACCTTCCTCCATCTCCAGCATTGACTCACAGAATGTCCTCCGCATCACCTTGTCATCATTAGTAAGTGCTTGGACGAGCCTTAGTTTGTATGGTTTCATGTGTAATCGTCTCTTTAACACATGCCAGACAGTGGTATGAGGGATGGCAAGCTGAAGACTTGCTTTCGACGTCTGGGACTTCGTGGGCTGCTCTCAAATGCATCATGAATCCTCTCCACTTGCTCCTCTGTAACACGTGGTCTTCCAGGACTCTTTCCTTTGCACAGGCACTCACTCTCTTTAAACTGTCTAACTCACCGTCGAATGCTCTCACGATGGGGCAGATCAATGCCGAATTCTGTTCTGAAAGCAGTCTGCACCGTGACAATAGCGTTTGTTTTCATGAACTCAAGCACGCAAAACGCCTTCTGCTGAGGAGTCACCATTTTGATTGATCTTCCTACAATTCAGCTGCACCGGAAGTTATACTAACAACAGCGGTGAGACTGACACCCAATCAAACTTTGATAACTACTCTATCAAATGACCACTGATTCAGTCCACTACAATGCTATAGACCTGAACAAACAGCGTAATGATTTTGACGTATTCTTTTTGAAACACCCTGTATATAATTATATATAATATAACAAATATACATATCCTATCACCAAATACAAATATACAAGAGTTTCTATGTATATCCATGTGCTTATATTATACTGCTACAACAGGAGGCCATTGCGATGGAGCAAGGTTTTAAGGAATGCACATCTCTTAGTGATTATTGCTATAAAAGCAGTTTCCTTGATGGTAAAACAGATACAGATTTCATTCCTGTTAGAAAGCTCAATTTTTCTTTTGTAGTTGTCATTCATTTCAGAGTTTAAGAAAATATAAATAAACAATGATTGTACCCACTAAAACTAACACTTATAATAATAATAAATGTATATTTATGTTTGGATGTGTTCTTAAATTTCTCTTTCTCTTTTATATATATATATATATATATATATATATATATATATATATATTATATATATATATATATACTATTTTCTAATCTACTGTTTAGTTTAGTTTTTAGTTTAGTTTCCAACCTCTTCTCTGTCCCCCTTTTTTTTTTTTTTCAAAAACAAATTAATTTTGAATGCATTTTCCAATCTACCCTTTAAAGACTTGAGAGAAAAATTATATATATATATATATATATATATAATTAAGACAAAAGGAAAACCTATCTTAGTAAACATGTTTTATCATCTGATGAACATTATCATGTCAAATGTAAGGATTTTATTTTGCAATAAGTATTTATAACCAAAAGTAAAAAATATTGTTAATTTTTCAAAATTTTCAAATTGAAGAACACTCATAAATATACATCACACTAACTGAAAAGTCAAGGTAAATTATGGAGGTTGCTAAGTGATGTAATTTAATGTTTAATAAACAAAAATGAGTCAAAGTTGTTGAATTTTTTTATTAACACCACTTCTTGGCACAATTAGCTTTTCACATACAAAAAATCAGATCTTTTATATAAATTAAAAACATAAACATAAAAACAAATATATAACCAGTTTAGATATAACATTTTTATATACAAACATTCCTGCAAAGAAATGCTTAAGTTTACTAAAAACAGACTTAACGGTTATTTCTTCCTATATATATATATAAGATCATAAAAATGTAGTCTTTAATCACTAATCAATGTTTTTCACCTTCATAACAACTTTTAAAGATAAAAATTTGGTTTACCATTTTGACTTGTTTATATTTAGAATTTCTAGAAAGTGGTCTTTTCAAAAGCATTTTTAGCAAAAAATTCTTTTATATACGTAGATTGTTCTCTATTAATATATCCACATGACATAGTTTTGCCTGATCTTGTCAACAAACTTAATAAAATCAAACTTACAATAGATTTTACCTTTGAATCTGACTCTAACAACACTTTACCCTTCCTAGATATGCTACTACATAAAACTAATAATGACCTTTAATGGCAGTTGAAGGTTTAAATCTACTAACAAGAATGAACATATTATTTCTATTCTCACCACTGTAACAGTAAAATCTGGAATAATTATAAGATTCTATTTAAGAGTAGTATGAATCTGCAACTCCCAATATTTACCTTGAGAAGAAATATATATAGAAAACATTTTCCAAAACCTCCAATATCCTCATTATTTCATACACAATGCTATAAGAAAGACGTACAAAATATACATCCACAAAAAAATAACATTAACAACAATGACAATAAAATAACATTAACAACAATGACAATAAAATAGATAAAAACAGACATATAATCCTACCCACTAACTCCTTAACATCTACTATCCAAAACAATTTATTCAATCTTAACAATATCAAAATAATTACAACCACATCCAAAATTATTATGGATATGATCAGAACTAAAAATACCCAAAACAGTAATAATTCTGAAGCAAGTATATTTAAAATAAACTGTCACACCTGTTTCTTACAATACATTGGGGAAACTTGCAGAAATTTAAAAAGTCATATCTATGAACAGAAAAAGGATTTTATACACAACAATTTATCAAATGAATTAGTCATATATATATAAATAAATTCAATTAGAACTTTGATCTAAAGAATGCCATTATTAAGAGAAAGTTACTCAGATGGAAAATTCTTGAGAGTGCCACTATTGAATCTTACCAAAATATAAATCTGTAGCTTGAACTTTTTCAAAATATCTCTGTTCCTGAAAGAACTATTCCTTTCCTGAGCCAATATACATGACTATAAAAATGTTTAAAAAATTAAATGAAAACTGTTAAATTCATAAACTTCTATTATTTAAAATATATAATACATAAATTAATCCCAAACTAAAATAGTATAAATAATAAATTATAAAAAAAAAATTAGCAGCAATATTTCCTTATAGTTCATTGGCATCCTCCATAATTCACCTTGGCTTTTCAGTTAGCCGTATATATATTTATGAGCATCTCTTAGATAAAAATTCAGAAAAATTAACATTTTGATTTTTGTTTATAATACTTGGTACAAAATAAAGTTCTTAGATTTGTCTTGATAAACTCCATCAGAGGATGAAATGCATTGGTTAAGATAAGTTTTTCCTTTTGTCTTTATTCATGTTATCCTTTTACAGATCTCTCTTTGTGACATTCTTGAAGCCAGTTTTTTGTTCTTATTTTGTACATGTTTCCAGTTTCTCTTATGATTGTTTTTTTTTATCTTTATTCAAGTTTTATAATTTCAAACATTGTGTTTCCTTGATTGCATAATAAAATCTCAAATCACCATTTATAGCTCTGAATATTTGTGTAAACAATGAGAGGCTTTCATACACTTTAGGTAGATGCAAATGTTCCCAGGTCTATTTTTGACACAAAGATAGAGAAATCTTAGAAGTGTCCTTGAAGCTTACTCCACTTTTTATTGCTTTTGCATGAATACATCTTATAAATGCTTTGTTTTACCTTATTTGGGTGACAGAATCTAAATGATACATTGACTTTTTTCAAGAATATGATCATATCCTTTCCTTATTGTAGGATCTTTCATAGATTGTGTAAAAAGCTTGCAAAACACTATCCTCATGTCATTGTTACTGGTTAGATCAGAATCACAATGACAATAGGATAAGTTGTAAGAACAAAGTATACATGATTTTCTTGAGTGTTGTTGACATAACAAAAGTTATTTTAATAATTACTGAAAAAATTTTGACATTTAGATCAGACAAAAAGAAAATTAATCTTAGCCAAAATGTTTCATCCTTTGAGGAACTTTATCAAGGCAAATGCAATGATTTTATTTTGTAATAAGTATTTATATACAAGATCAAAAATATTATTGGTTGTTCAAAATTTTTAAATTTAAGAATGCTCATAAATATCCATCAGGTTGAAAAGTCAGGTAAGCTATGGAGGATGCAAAGGGACACAATCCAGTGTCTAATAAATAAAAGTGAGTAAGTGATATTCTTAATTTTTTTAAATGCAAATTAGTAAACTATATATAAATATAATCAAATAAATATAAATAAATGTACATGCAAGTGTTCTCTCACACACACACGCACACACACACGCATGTATGTATGTATGTATGTATGTATGTATGTGTGTGTGTGTATATATATATATATATATATATATATATATATATATATATATATATAAATATATATATATATATATCAAAATAAAATAATGAATGCAAAATAATAGAGCTAAAGTATATATTAATAAACATACATAATATATCTTATGCCAACAGTACAACTGAGAGTTTCATGCACTATGCTATCATTAGGTATAAATGAACTGGCTGTTACCTGGTTAAAATTCCTGAGTTTTGTAGTGTTAGTGGGATAAATTATTACTATTATTAAATATTTAATTGTACTATAATCTAAATTTCAATTTACATTCAAACTTACATTTATAATTAAAAATTCCAATTTCAACTTAAAATTTAAACAGTGGGGAATGCTTCTATCTATATACATTAAAAATGAAGGCACCACAATGTGGTGTAATGGTTAGCAAGCTTATCTCACTAGAACAATTACGACTGAGTAGTGAGTTTGATCCTCACTGGGTGTCCTATACTTTCGGCCTTGTCCCACATCTAAGCTATGCTTGGAAAATCACTATACATTAAAAATGATACATATCTTTTTGCTTGGGGTAAACCTCTTCAAAGGTGATATCAGTAATAAAAGCAACAATAGGTAAGTAGTGATAAAGTAATAATAATAATAGGTAATAACAATAATAATAGTAATAATAATATTAGGTAATATTAATAATAAGTAATAGTAATAATAATAATATTAATAATATAATAATAATAGTAGCATTAATAATAGTATATGTGGGCTTTGAATGAGGAAAATTCACTAGAGATATAATTTATAGAGCTAGCATCAAACATGATGGAGAGGTCAAATTCTATTTTGGTTCAACTGAAAACCATTGGAAATCACATTTCTACCATCACCAAATGACATTAAACAATATAGTAACAGTACTGCCTACTCTAAATTTTTCTGGAAAATTAAAAACAGCAATGGCAACCTAATAATTACTTGGGAGTATGTAATAAAAGTCGAACCTTTCATCAGAAAAGGTAATAGATGTCATTTATATCTTTTAAAAAATTGATAACACAACTTAAAACCTGATATCAATAATAAAAATACTAATATTAATAATAGGTAATAACAATAATATTGATAATATGATAACTATTATTAATATTATTATTATATTATTAGTGTTATCATATTATTGTTATTACGTATTATTATTAATATTAGTATTACCTGTTGTTGTTATTATTATCATCATCATCATAATATTAATATTATTACTATTTTATCACTGCTTACCCATTTTTATTTTTATTATTGATACATTATTTATATGCCTTGGAGAATTTAAGTTCATTTTTTTTTTTAAAACAAGACCCCCAGTTACCAAAAATCTGCTTTGAATCATAAAATAAAATATGCAATAAAACTAAGACATTTTTAATTAGAAAAGTTCTTAATTTCTTTTTAAGATATAGAGACTGCTGTCAAAAGATTTTTTTTTTTAGTAAATGATGTTTTCATCTTTTAAAAAATTTTAACTAGAATTTTAAAAGATTTAAAATTCTGTATTAATTTGCAACTGTTAGGTGACATTTTTATTAATTAAAAACTATATTTACTAATCATAGATGGAAAAGCTTACTACAATTCAGCAACCCCCAATATTTAAAAAAAATTTTTCAATTTATTTTGTGTGTGTATAAATGTATTGGTTTATGTAAATATAGATGTACATACACAACATAATCTGAAAATAAAAGCGGTAACTATAGTAAATTTAAAGCCAAAATACATAAAATTCAATAAAACATAAGATTACAGAGAATATTTTTCTAAATATTACTGGGTAGTTAAAAATTATATAAAAAAGGCACTCATGTTATATTCTTTAAATAATTTTTACATATATGTCTTCCTATATACAAAAAATTAGATAAATTTTCAGTTTTCAACACCTAATTAAACTACTTACCTCTGTGCTAAAAAATCCATCTCTGTGATATTTTAAACTAAAAGCAAGTAATATTTGTTTCAAATCAGATTAATTAAACTTTAAATTGGCTAATCTTTTTCAAATAAAGTTTCAGGAAAGTATATTTTATTTATAGAAGATTTTTTAATAAAGAGAATTATGTTTAGATGGCTAAAATCAGCAATTACTTTTTCTTTTTTCTTTTTTTTTTTTAAGCAATTTAAAAATAAAGAAAGTCCTTCCAGTCAGTTTAAATTAGTTTTGGAAGATAGAATTTAATCTATTATGCATAGAAATTAAAACTAAAATAAAAGCTTCTAGAAAGATGTTTCATTTTTAAAAATTAATTTTAAACTTTAGGTATCACATTTCTTTGTGTGTGTGTGTATATATATATATGTGTGTGTGTATATATATATATATATAAAATGTGTCTGTGTGGTGGGGTGCATGACTGAGTGGCAAGAATGTTCACTTCCTGACCAAGAGACCCAAGTTCAAATTGCATCATGTTCGATTAATCAGGAAGGTGACTTCTTGATGTTAACTTCCTGGGGAGGCAATCCCAGCATACAGAACCTTTGGAAAGTGCCTGAAAACCATATTACAGGTTGACCAAGCCTTGTGAGTAAAGCTGGGTAGATGGTGCTATTTGGGAGCTATCAATGGTAGTGATAGCACAAAGTCACACATTGTTGTCACCAAAAGTTTGAGCATATTGGTCTTGTTCAGACCATTTATCACCCCAGATAATGCACTTTTTCTCTCTCTCCTAACTTGTAATTAAGGTCTGTTCAGCATAGTTGCAATATAAACTACAGGTGGGCTGTGTGGGTGTTGAAGAAACACATGTTGCACTTTAGCCATTGCTTTGAACTTTAATCTTTTGCACCACTCTGACAGCAGCTTGAGTATATTTAGGGGCTAGAAAACTGCATTTCTAAATGATTTGTTGGTTAAGTACTCTATGTGGTTTTTAATGTTTCCTGCTGGCCTTCTACAAGTGTCTTGCATATTCTTCAAACCAAGTGTTAATCATTACTTGTCCATTCATTGTGCACCAAGGAAACCATTTTTTCTTCATTCATTACATGACCCATGTCCATGTTTATGAACCATTTCATTATCTTGTTCCCTTCCTACTTTTACATTTGCAACTTCTTGTGATTTAATATAATATTTGCTATTTTCTAGTATGGTCTGTTTCTTTGTTGATGTTTTCTGATCTATGATTGCTATATTGAATGGCTTCCCTTTCAGTGTTACTAGAGAAAGATTGTTTACATTTGTCAGTACTCTATTGAAAGATACAAAATGAGGTCAAGATGAATTAAAAGAGAAAAAAAGATCGGGATAAATTGTAAAATATATGTCAAGAATAAAAGAGAAAGAAGAGGAAAGTAAGACAAAGTACTTCAAAATGCAGTTCCTTTTGTCTTCATCTAATATTGTTTGGACTTCACATTCAGTTTTCTTTGCTCTTTCTAAATCTGCTTCAGGGATCATTGCTTCTAAAAATCCCATTGCCCTTTCATTTTATTTCCCAGAAGGTTAATATTCAACCTTACTATCACACTGGTGCAGAGGCCTATATCCTCATTGTATGGGTTTATTTGTGCTTATTCATATACTAATTTACCTACAAATGAATTTTTCTATAATTTTATGTAAAGAGAATCTCCTGAAATGTTTTTAAGAATTAAAAAAATGATATGAAAGAATTGTTGGCATAATGCTTGGTACATATAAAAATAAATTAAAAAACAATGCTTATAAATATTTTAAACTTCATGTGAGTATGTATATATATACACACAGTAAGTTTATATATTTTTATTGTCACCGAATATATATATATATATATATATATATATATATATATATATATATATATATATATATATATATATATATATATATATATTCGTTGATATTAACAATATAATAGCATCATCCACATTTACAAAAAAGGCTAAAAATAATGGAAGCATTATTAATAAAAAAGAAAAAGCCAATACTTAATATCATCATCTATGAACTCACCCCCCATGTTCTAATTGTGTTTGGAAAATAAAGCATACCTATAACTCTAGATACATACATAAAGCAATCCATACATTCAGTTAAAATGAAATTATTGCTGAAAGTTCTTGGAAAGCATTTGGACAATTTTTATATAATTTATGTACTGAAAAGAAAAAATTATATAAAAACACGAGAAATTATATAAAACTCAACCACTGCATTTTGGCAAACATTGTCAATGAAATTGCATATATATATATATATATATATATATATATATATATATATTAAAACAAAAACATATTAAAAATCACTACATGGTTACCAAACCACTGGCAAGCGAAAGATTAATTTGATTTCAAAAGCAGAATACTTTAAAAAAAAAAAAAGGCTTGCATGCTTTTCCATTATTAACCAATTTAATGTGACCTACGCTAAATTCGAACCCATCGGAAAAAATTTTTTCATATAAATCATTACACAAAGTTGTCTGCATATATATCCTAGACAATTTCCTTATGGACAAATGCAAATTGTTAAATTATGTTGTAAGAGTTATCGAAGTCTGACATTCAACTTTCCAAATAAGTAAAAGCTAAAAAGGGTAGGGAGGTAATTTAACACAATGCTAACCAGTTATATGCTTGTTCAGTTTCTTACATAAAATTTTATAGTTGATAAATAAAAGTACCCTTGAAGAAACTGATAAATAACTTAACCATTTGAGTGGGGGAACAGATCAAAAATACAGAACTACTTTGGCAAATTAATATGTAACCATGTTTGTGTTAGTGAGAGATACATCAAAAATCAGATCTACTTTCCAAGATCTAATCAAAACTCAGATTTTTCTGTTTTGGAATATCTTCTTGGTTAGGTTATATATATATATATACACATACACACACATATTGTACATCAAAAGTTATTCCTATATTACTCATTCATTGATCTACATTGTAATTATTCAATTTGAATTTTTAATATAATTTCTATTCTAAAGATAAGGTAGCAGAAAAAGAAAAGAAAAATCATAAATTCTTAATGATTTTATTCTTTGTTTTAATGTCATTTGTTGTTTTTGTCAGTAGTTTCTTTTGTCTGTTTGACTTGAGATTCTTTTTTTTAATTGGCATAAAATGAGACTGGAACCAATTTCCATTTCATTTGTCTGTACAAAGCCACAGCTGCTCCCACTCATCTGCAATACAACAAATACCAAATCACGTTGATATTTTTTTTTTTAAAAGTACTTTTCATAAACCAAATATGTCTTTACAGCCTGATAGATTAAAATACATCTCACCTAAATTAATAACTGTTACTACAGTTTAAGACATTAATTTTTACATTGATCAAAATTTGTATTTGCTTTGAATCCCTTCATAACAGTCTAAACATACATTGTTTTCCACAGATGTGTTTAATAATAATCTAAAAATCTTTTTTCCAACATCTCACTCAGTTTTTTTTTATATTTTCCTTGTTTCTTTCCTCAAAATACTTCTCTTTATCTAAAATACACTTGCTCTTTCAGACACAGAGACTTCTGTAGCATCAGCTGTGGATGTAAAACATGCACCAGAAAATTCTATATACTGTCCTTCATAAATTTATTATCATCATTTCCTTCATCTCCACTTTGTTTCTATTTATAAATAAAAACAACACAATTTATTAATCCCAAAATAGTTTTGTTATATCACTTTGGACAATAATAAATTGATACAAACTTTTTTTTATTACATTTGTTATACTGTTTTTTATGTATGTGTCTAATATTTCCAAAGATGTTTATGGATTTATTAATTTGAAAACTTGAAAAAGTAATTATTACAATTTTAGTTTTGATGGAAGAATTCCTTTTCTTTTCTAAACATCTTTGGAAATCTAACTGAACAAAGGACAAAAAAATATTACCAACATCAAAAATCAAGTTTTATTTTTTAAATTTGCATGATATGCACTCCCCCACTCCAGTCACACACATCCGCACACCCAAACTTTTATAATCATTACTAAATAACCTTATGGTTTTTATATATTTAAAAATCATCTTTCTCTTCAATTGTTTTGATTCCTTTAACTAAACTTTAACTGAGGAATAAAAATTGTTTCTTCACCTTTGTCTACTTTTTTTTTTTACTTTTACTTACTAAATGCTATTACTTATTTTCATGGAGGAGACAGAAAAGAAAGAATTCTAAAATAATGGATTTCTCCTGGGAAATTAGTTTTCTTTTATAATTTCTATTTGGTAGCCATATACATGGAACTGGGGTAAGAAGAGAGTCATCTTTGTCTCCTCAAAATCTTCAGAGAGATTTACAATAAACAAAATCCTGCCATAAAGATAAAATTAACAACAAAAAATAAATTGATAAAAGTGAATGTGCCAAGAAATTGTGCCATATCCCTTCAGGATGTGAACAATCATAATTCTTCATAACTTTGTGAAGTAAATTTTGTATTTTTGCTATCTCTCCTAATCCCTATTCTGCCAACCATTTACACAATCTTATTAGGTAGGTTATGCATTGCTTTCACTGTACCTCTTGCCTTCAATATGTTTTGTGTGTGTCAAATTTTCTAAGTCTTCTTTCCTCACTATGTGCATGGGAAATTTCAACTCTTTCTTATTTGAAGTATAAGTGTCCTTTTTTATTTCCATTTTCTCTAAGACTTTGCTCTTGCTTGCTTGCGTTTCATCCTTGGTGTTCTCGGCATCCTTCTGAATAACCACGTTTCTGTTTCCATAAATTTCTTCTTCATCTGTGAAAAGGTTGCCTAGTATTCACTACCATACAAGAGGACTGATATTACGTAAGAGTTCAGTACTCTTTTCTTTGTTTCTAATAAAATTTTCCTGTTTCTTGATACTTTTTGTCAAGTAGAGAAAGGATGAAACAAAATTTTTTTTTTATTTTTAATGTGTCTTTTGTTTTTCTGTCTGTTTTTCATATTTTTCTGTCATCTCTTAACACTTCATAGATATTTAAATTTTGTACTTGCTTGATTTTGGTGTCTGTATTTCATAGTTCACATCTTGCACTGTTTCTCTTGCTCACATCTATACAGCCTCGCTTATTACCATTTGATAGTCCTTTCTTCACACTTTCTTTTACTAGGAATTCCTGTAGTTTCCTTTCTGTATCTACTATCAAGTCTCTCATCTGCATATATTAAGATTGTGGCTGCAAATAATGAATCCTGGTAAGACTTCTAATTCTCTGAGAATTGTGTCACTATAAAAGTTGAGTAACTCTGAGAAAACACATCCTTGTCTTATGCCCCTATACTCGATATGCTTAAAACCAAGCCATATATATATATATATATATATATATATATATATATATATATATAAATCAGTTGTTTTCATAAATCTACTTGTAGCTGATTGGTAGAAAATCAAAAAATAAATTTTGTCAAGTAGAGAAAGATTTTATTTTGATGAAACAAAATTCTTGCCTTTTTATATTTTACAAAAAGAGCCAGTGCAATATTAATTCTTAATTTCTTTTACTATTTAATCAACATTCTCAAATTTTTACAAAAACAAACACTGGTAAATATTATATTTTGCATAACTGGTAAGATAGTTGAGAAGCTACCAGTAAAATTGGAGGTGAAATAATTAAAAAAAAAAAGAAAGACTATCTGATAATTAGATGGAAGAGTGAAAAGAAGAGGAAGAAATAAAGTGAAGGAGTGGGTAGAGTAAGAGATACATAATAATGAAAGTCGTCAAAGAGGGGAAGAGTCAAAGATGAGAAAAGAAAGAGTGAGATGGGGAGAAAAATGAAGATAAAAGTGGAAGAGGTAAACATTGTGATCATTGAGATTCAAAATGAGATGAGAATGAAAGAAAGGATCAGGAATAAATAAAAATCTCAAAGGAGAGGGACAAAAAAAAAAAAAAAGATGAAGGTAAAATTATAAAAGAGATTAAAAAAAAAAATGTTTGTGGTGAGAGGAAGAATAATAAAAGAAGAATGAGGAAAGAATAAAACATCAAATGAAAGGTTTAAATTAGAATTTGAAGGTTAGAAGGCTCAGGATAAAAAGAAAGGAAATGGGAAGAAAAGTCTGGAAGAAACAGAAGAGGGGGATGAAGATAAAAGTCAATTAGTGTAAGTAAAGTAGAAAATAACCAGTGGGTGGTGAAAAATGAAATACTAACAGTAAAAAAAGGAGGAGGAAATTAGAATAAAAAGATGTTGGTAGTGAAAGAGATGAAAGAAAATAGATGTCTACGGCCAGTTGTTAATGGAAAATGTTTTCTGGTTCAGTGCTTGTGATAAAGGATATTTTGGGACTTGGATATCTTTTTTCAACTTGTCCCATACAAGTGATCCTTGCTCTGAACTGAAGGGCCCGCAAGTGACTAAAGTTCTTAACCACAAAATCTTCAACTGGAACCAACATAGTGTGGTGAGGAGAGGTAAAACCATTCCTAGTTCATCTCTTGGGTCCCATATGGTTATATTGGTTACTAGAGCAGAATGACTGAACAGTGACTGTTTAATCAGATTCAAGAGATTCAGATTCGCCCCTCCCTTGTGTTCCTTGAATCTGAAAATGTAAATAGCAGATTGACTTTTATTTTTGTTTTTTTTTTTAATGGCATGTGTTAGTGAAATTGAGTTAGAAATTGATATTAGTTGGTGTTTTCAAATTTTACTTGATTTCATGTCAATATCATGAACTTTATTGATTGTAAGACTAGATATTCAAGAAAGTGTTCTTTTTTTTACCTTTTGAATGAAAATACACATTCACACATACCTCATATGCATGAAGAAGTATTTAAATATATATGGATCAAAATATGCATCATATGTTTACATATAGATATATACATATGAGTTAGATCAAGAACTGTATGTAGTTATGAGTTAAATCTTGATCTGAAATTTTCAATGTTCAATTGATATAAAGTAATCTTCACCATTAAGTGAATTAACAGGGGTTATATTAGATTTTGAAAAAATATTTTTTGTATGAAATAAACACTTTTTATCATTAAGCTACAAATTTATTATTGATATATGTGTATGCACACACACACAGAGGACAAAGGCATTGTTTGAAATGCTTAATTTGTCTTTTAGAATTGTTCAAGTACTTGCCTATCACAGTCTCAAAGATGTGATAAGTTTGTACCACTTCTGTGTGCCCTATGCACAGTAAATATCTCTATTTTTATAACTGCTTATATAAATCTGCATATAGATGTGTGCAGAGACGTGTGTGTGTGTGTATATATATATATATATATATATATATGAAAAATTTCTCAGAGTTAACCTGTAGAAAAAGACAATAGAAAAACTAATGGTAGCTGCCACATTTCATCTAATGTAACATTACAGTTTTCCTATTGTCTTTTACATTTATAAATTTATATATAAATATATATAATGAAAGATTGTTTCACAAAAAAGAACAGACCTTTGTATTTTGGGGAGATAATACATTTAAGGCAAACAGTCTTTGGAATTAAAGTATTAAGAAATAGCAAATTCTGAAGAAATCAAGTGTGCCATATGTAATTTAAGGAAGGGTGAGAAATGTGCACAATGATACAAGATGTAGTTAGCCAAAATTTTAAAAATAAAAAGCAAATGTGAATCGTGTATGAACTTTGGTGCACTTACATTGAAGATTAATGGTAGCAGAAAAATTAAATAGGAATATGGAAATAGTGTGGCAGATGCCAACAGAAAACTTGGAAATGAGAATATTTTCTTTAATGAAGTTAACTTGAGTCTTGACTGATGGCCAGAAAACACTGTTGGCTTCTTGTTTCAGCTGATGTTTCATAGGCTCATCATTATTGATAAAATAGAATGTTTTTTCAATACAACCTGAAAATAAAATGCCAGAACATTCACTGAAAAACAAAGAATTCCCCTTGGGCTAAAAAGCACATGTGTCTCATTTGTAGTTCAAAACTATGCTTGTGTAGATATTTTTTATCACTACTATTTACTACAAATTCTTAGCACAAGAACAAATTGTGAATCAATGGATTTATTTGGAAGTTCTGTAAGGATCTGTTCAGAGGAACAAAAAACAGAATTGGATCTTCACTATGACTGCTCCTGCACATAATGCATCAGGAATTTGTGGGTTCCTGGATAAGAAATTAATTGAAAAATAGGTCATCCACCTTATTCACTAAACTTAGCCAACTGTGATATTTAGCTATTTCCAGAATTGAAAAAAATACTCTGACAGAACAAATATTTTGCTGACATCAGTGATATCATGTGACTACATTACTGAAAGGTATTCCAGAAGACAGGTGTCAGGAATGTTTCCAGCAATGTCATCATTGTCTCACAAAGTGCATAGCTTCATAAGAAGAGGAACTTTTAAGGTGACAGCAGCCGATATTGACCATATAAACAAACTAACAAAAATTAAATTGTCACACCTCATTTTATATATGTTTTTATAATCTTGACTAGAGAATGTAATTATAAATTAGGGGAAAATTGCAGTTAAGTAATTATTTTGTATATATAAAAAATTATATATATATATATATAAGAAATTAATAAATACATTATTTTTTATAAAATGTATAATAAAAAAACACATTATAAGCAAAAATGTTTGCAGTTTCTCTCTTTAAAATATACACTTTTCTCTTGTTGGAACAACTATAATCACTCCCCTATATATATATATATATATATATATATATATATATATATATATATATACTGGCCAAAATGTTAACTTATGCCCTGGATTTTTCAAATACCTCCTTTCTTAAAAGAAATCAAAATTGCACTCTGTACAAAAACTGGAGTTTGGTGTAATAAGTACTAACACCAAAAATTAGTTTCATAGCTTTTACTAATTTTTGAGCACTTAGGTTTAAAGATTGTTTGAAAAAAATCCACAGGTTTTTGCTTACAAACTGACTTCAAAATTTTACTATTTCAAGAATAAATGCAAATAAAGTTCATTTTTTATACATTGAATGGAAAATATATCAAAACCCAAATTCTAATTATGAATCACCACAAGCAAAATATGCAATTTCTTACTGTATTTGATAAGTGAAAACTAAAAATTGTAAATGATTGCAATGAATATGATCTTAAACCATTTCTTAGGCTATAATTAATAAAAAAAAAAAAAATAAAATAAAAGTGTATATAACACTATAATACTGCTGGGCACAAATTATAGGTCAAAATGTTTTACATTTAAATTATTTATTGAAAATTACGCTAAAACTACTGCACTGTATATTACATCATAATATAACTAAATTGTTCAGTATAATTTCCCTTTGAAGTAAATGAAGGTCTTATTTAATGACACAATGATTTGATAATAATGTGCTTGTATCTTGCTTCTTGTTCATTAGTTAATTTAACTGCTTTTTCCACACCTTGCAAATGTGTGGATAAATTTAGTAACTCCAGTGTTATTCCATTTATTAGAACCTCTTGTAGTTTATTATTTGAAAATTCTTCTGCATGCACAAGTTTACTAATTCACTTTTATAAGAGGTTATATTTGAACAGTGTCACTTCAGAGTTAAATGCAATTTTTTTTTAAATCTCTTTGTTGGCTCGTTACTTCTGAAATAAAAAAAAAAATACTTTTGTTCTGTAAATTTTTTAATGCAACAATCCGTATTTCAGTTGATTGTTGATTTATTCTTTGGACCATGTTGAAGATATACAGTTGTTTTATTATTCCTTTTAATTTCAAACCAAATAACTGCCTATATTTCAATTATAAATTTTATAAGGCTGTACAACTTATCATAAAGTTCTGGTGGATAGGCCCCTCTGGTCCATAAACGCATTAACCTGTTAGCTACAATAATCCATCTTGCTTGATTTAGAGACCCATTTTTCCATGCAGCAAATCTAAAATTCACTTTGCCTTGAGAAATTCCTGCTACATATTCTATGAGCAGTCTTTGGTCACCACTTAAATCTTCCATTGCCCCTGCAGTAAGATAGAAATTATCTCGAGGGCCATTGATAGTATTAAATTCTACATGGAGCAAATGCTGGTAATCATTTCCATAAAAGTAGTAGGGCTTCTTGTAGTTCCATCAATGTACTTAATATTCTTAAGTTCTAAATTGAAGTTCATTTTGATGAACAGACAATGGTGTGTAACTTTTTTTAAAGTGTTTTCTCCAGAGCTGTAACAAGCCCAACTTCACAACCAGGGTTAGTACTGGTATTGTCCACAAGAACTGCCTTAATGGAATTTATTTGGGTGAATTCTTCTAAAACAGCTGCGATATCCTCTGCTACAATCACACCAGTTGCACCAATGTTAGGGATAACTCTGTGAGTGAGATATCTACTTTCTGTGTCCATCTCTGGTGAAAGTCAAGTGGCACTCTAGTCCTTTGGTTTGCTGAATTTTTTTTTTTTCCTCATTTTCTTTTGTATTGTAAAGTGTCCTTATCAACTCTGCAATTAACACCAATGCAAATATTTTCTTGGTTCTGAACATGATTCTGATGGGTGGTTACTTTTACACTAGCCTTTACTTTGTCTATTTTTGACTTATCAATGATGAGTTAAGGCTTGAATGAAAAAAGCCTATATGTTATAGGTCTAATAAAAAGACATTAGTAAGCCATGTCACAGGGTTGGATGTTAAGTTCTATAGCATATCTAGAGACTGTCAGTTCTCTTAGACTGTCTCTCTGGATTAAAACTGTCATCAGTTTTTTCTTCACTAGAAGACATTAGTGAAAAAATTCCCATACAATCACCAAAGCTAAGCAATATCGAGTCTGGTCAGTGCTGCAAGCTTGGGTGTGCAGGTGGGGTAATGGGTAATGGCTCGGAATTTTTAATCAGAGAGCTGAGTTCCAATTCCAGTTGGTTCATTATATTCACTTATGTGCAAATACCCTTGGAAAAGGTATGAATCTACCTCTTCTCTTCCAAGCTATGGGTTAATTAGTAATACTTTATCACTGAAACCATTATTATATATAAAAAAAAAAATAAAATTGTATACAAAATGTTTAGACTTTGGCATTAAATAATGCATACAGGTTGATATGCTGCTAAGCAAAAACAACCAACCAACATTTTCTTACACTCATACAATACTACACAATAACACTCTACCTTGAGTATCTCTTGGGTCTTATACTAAGTGAACATTAAAATAAAAGGAAAAAAAAGATCATTATTTAATATTCCCTATCTTCTGTTGTCATGTAATCATGCATATACACTATTATTAACACACTAATAAGACATAGTGAAAAAGAGTACATACATATCCCCACCACCTTACTTATAGTTAGTATCATCTAACCGAAGGGAGAGACGGAATCATGAATGATAAAGAAGCAATAAAAAAAACATTATCATGTGCCACTGCCAGTAGGTTGTATGTTATTAATATGTGTTGGATTTTAAATTTAACTGTGTTCTAAAAAGACATTATTCAATATTAAATGCTGACAAAGGCTGCAGAAACAAATATCCACAAAACTTTAAACAAATATCCAACTAAAAAAAATATATATATATATATATATATATATATATATATAAAATATATATATATATATATATATATATATATATATGAAAATTTCTCTGATTTAACCAGTAGAGGAGACAATATTTATAAATAAAAATGACAATAGGAAAACTGGAAATTGCTGACGCGTTTTGTCCAATGTGGACTTTATCAAAGCAAAAAGTTGCTAGGTACATTCTGTTTTTTGTTTTTATTAGTTACTTTGTTCAATTAATTTAATTTTCATATTTTGCTTTGATAAAGTCCACATTGGACGAAACGCGTCAACAATTACTAGTTTTCCTATTGTCATTTTTATTCATATATATATATATATATATATATATATATATATTACATAATAGCCAAATTCAAAATTACCTTATGAGAATAGCTATTCTCATGAGGTAATTTTCAATTTCTTTATGATGTAACTTATATGCTCTGTTATAATAAATACGTTGTGCTCTTATTGTGGATCAGTTTTAATATTTTATATTACAAGTCTCTACCAATCGATTATTACCTGTACTATATATATATATACACACACACACACACACACACATGTCACACAAGTAGATGGCGAAGAGCTTTTGCTGAACCCACTTACCAAAATCTATATTTAGTTTTATATATATATAATGTATTACATTGTATATAATAATGACACAAAAATATAATAAAATATAATTTTAATATAATATAAAGGTTATATTATAAAATATAACCTTTATTAAAATTATATATATACAGTGAGATCAACATGAAGCAGCAACAGTCTGCTTTATGCTTGAAAGCAATCTTCAGGTCATGTGAGTTGTAACTTGACTATATATGCTGGTCACTAGTACATTATCAGCAATAGGGTAGGTCGATTTTTCACTTTTTTTAAAATATCAAAAAGAATAATGTACTGAAAGTTGTAAATAGACTTATTAAGTACTGATACAAAAAATTAGATCTGACACTTCAACGGTTTTTTGAGCATTTGGCATCAAAGGTCATAGACAAAAATGCACTGAAAATCCACGATTTTGCAAGATTTGGACTAAATATTGTTAAAAAAAACAAACAATTTCACTATTTAAATCAGGGAATGTTGTTATTTTGTTTTATCAAAATGAAATAAAATGTAGAAATTATAAGTAAACTTCAAATTGAAAATTTGCCTCCCCCTTATTATCATTGACAATTTTGAAATACTGTTTTTTACCTCATGAATTAAGCAGTAATAGTTGAATACATTAAAAAATTGATTTTTTTCTATTTTGAATGAAAATACAACAAACAAACATAGAAAAACAAATAATAGTTTAACAGGGCTTAATATATAGAGTCAAATAGCTCCATATAAGAACCCTCAGATGAAACTGATGGTCTCAATTTCTGACACAAGCTTTTGATATTATGTGCTGGTGCTTTGCTTCAAAGCCATACACAGATTGGGAAGCTTCTGTTGTTAACTTGACTGCCCATTCCATGCCTTGAGAATGTGAGGGCAAATCTGGCAAGTCAAGCTTCGTACCATTTAATAATTATTCCCGAAGTTCATTTTCAGAAAATTCTTCTGTGAGTGGTGGTTCACAAACTCCACCTAATGTGTCCAGTGCATAGCTTTAAAATTGATAGTTGTGATTCTTTTTAACCTTTTCTTGGTTTGCTCCCCACTCTTGAAAGAATATAAAAATTAAGTGTAGAATAACAATACAATAAACAGCACTTGATTTATTTTTAAAAAATTGCATTCTGTACTGCTTTAATATTTATGTTGAAATTAGATAAAATCCTTAAAATGATTCCATAAATCGGTATAACTAATTTAGTCAATTTTATATGAATAAATATTTACTAACCTAATGGCCTAAATTCTTTTTATAGATTCTTCCCTTACTTCCAGTTCATCAGATGGTCAACATTGAATATAAGATATTTTCAGGCAGTAAGGCAAAAGCATTGTATTTCAATGTGATCTGTTGGATTCCATATGGTTGCTTCCTAATCCTTTGGATCATATTGAAAATATACATTTGCTGATTGTGGAACTTGTTATTTCTTTTATTTTTGAACCGGCAAATGGCATACACATTCACAATAAAATTTATTAAACTGTGGAGTTTGGTTGAAATATTTCCTGGGTATGCACCATGAGTCCATAAACACATCAGACTGATGCCTAAAGTTAACCACCTTGCCTGGTTTAATGGACCAATTTTCCATGATGCAAATCTAGAGTTCAACTCACCTCTAGAAATACCTACTGTATATTCATAAAGGAATCTTTGGTCACAACTAAGGGTATCTGCATTTTCAATTTTAAAAATAGAATCCAGAGGACTGCCCACGGCTGAAAATGATATTTGGGGTAAATTATGGTAATAATTTGCACGTAATGTTCCAAGTGGACCAGTGAATATGGCAGGATTTTTTTCTGGTACCATCTACATGTTTAAAAAGAGCTCTAAACGGAAGTTTATTTTGGTGTAAGGAGCAACCAATAGTATGAAGATTTCTGTTAAGTTTTCTTTCTAGAGATGCAGCAAATCTACCTTCACAGCCTGAATTGGCATTAGTGTTTGTCAGCAAGGATAGCCTTGATAGTGTTGAATTCATGCAAAACATCAGCCACTTGCTCGGCAAGAACCACAACAATTGCACCAATATTAGGAAGAACCTTAGGCATCAGATATTCACTTTCATATGTCATCTTTGTGACAGTCAAGTGACGTTCTGGTCTCTTGGTCTTTTTTTCAGTCTTCGCTCCATTTTCCTCCACTATTTCCTTGTACATTAGTGTGTCTTTGTCAGTTCTCCCATCAGCTCCAATACAAAAAATTTCCAACTTTTCATCATGCTGTTGATGGGCATTTGTTTTCACTTTAACCTTTGCTCTATCAATTTTACATTTATCTATATAAATATCTTTTTATATTAATATTGGGGGTAAGAAAGCCCATAACCCTCAAATTCAAGAGCAATGCATTGGCAAGGCTGGCTCCAAGGTTGTAAGATACATCACCCCTGATCAACTCAACAGCATACTGTGGAATTTTGGTAAGGCTATATAGCCTTATCAAAATTCCACGGTATGCTAGGCCCTTTGGGATGCATTTTCCAGTCATTTTTATTAAAATATCTGACAAAGAAAATATATGTATTATCAGAAACTATACAAAAATATTTTTCAAAATAAATTGTAAAATAAAGTTTGAAATGCATTATTAAATTATAAAAGTAATGTTTATTTACATAAAAGTAGAGTTAATTCCGGGATTAGCTTGTAAACAGGCTTTTTAATAAAACATTAATTTTCAAAATATAAACAAATTACAATAATTATAAAAGTTGTATTTTTTTTAAATAGTTAAGTATATTTTGATGAAAAATAAAGTAGATATTTGCACTAGTTAAAAGCGTAAACAAAAATAAAATGAACTTAGAAAAGGAGGTAATTACTACCGGTAATTACCAAAAAAATATCCAGTAAAAACGACGCCATCCATGAGTAGTTATTTGTATTTTAAACTAAATATTTTAGTGTGTTTTATTTTTTATTTGTAGTAATTTCATTTAATTTAATAAGAGGATAGATAATAAACTCAAAAATATCCATTATTAAGTGTTATTTTCTTTTTTTCTTTTCGTTAAGTCTCGGTTTTAATTTAACATACACATGTCTCCGGTGACACTGTTATGATGAAAAAATTCGCAATTTATTTTGTCTTTGAGTTCGATTACTCAAATAAATACGAAGTTTTGAAGAAAAATATTTTTGGTGGTAATTTTTGACGTTATTTTGCAACTTTCCTCGAGTTATTCTTTTTACAGTTCCAAAATCGACCTACCCTAATGGACAATAATGTATATTATCCTAATGATTATTGTGTAGGCAGTAACTGTTATGTTTCTAATTATTCTACAGGCTATTGTGTAGGAATAATTGGGAATCTGAATGTAGTTATTTTGTAGTGTTATTAACTTTTTGCTCATCATTTATTATTGATTACTTATTTTTTAATTGCTGTTTATTATTATCATTATATTATTTACTTATGTTTATGTGTGCATTTGTAGCTTAATGTTTTATTACTTGATTTGTTTATTTTTTCTTGGGGGTTGGTTATCTTATTTGTTTAATTTAAAATATTGGCTTTGTTTAAAGTATGTTATATTATTTGCATTGTATATATTTGCACTTTCATTTTTCAAATATATATATATAGTGAGGTACAAGTTTATCCTTCAAATGTTGAAATTTTTGCATATAAAAATTAGTATTATAAAAACACTTCAAATAAATACTCTTAACCCATTTCAGAAACGTTTTATTCAATACAATAACATTGTCAGCACAGATAAAAATTGGAAAGGACAGATGTATCCAAAATATTATTTCAAGTATTTATGAATTTCAACTTTCAGTACTGAAATTGACTGTATCATGAGAAAATATCCTGAGACAAGAACTGTTGCAATTCATACTGGTAGGGGCTATAAACCTAAATTATCTCTAGGATTGCTAAGAGAAATTGCCCATGAATGTAAGAAGAACCCTAAAGTTGTACTGATTTTTAAACAATGGAGTAAATGTATCATATCATATGGTAAGCACAGTACTCAACAAACATTTTTAGTAGTTAATGTCCAAGTAAAACACTTTTTCTCAAACGTCATCATCACTAGCTATGACTAAGAGAAGATAGTCATTTTTGGAACTCATTTTTATTGAGAGATGAGAATTGTTTGTTCAGAATAAGTTACAGTTTATTGTCAAGGAAAAAGGAAACCATAAAGCTTAGAAACACCATCTGGCTGTATATGTTCTTTAGACAATGGCCAGTGCCTCATTTTTAATATTTATTTCTGCTGCTATCAGTCTTGAAAAGTACAATATTGGATGGCCTTCTTGCAATAAAATTGCTGACACAGCTCATTCACATCTGTAGTTAATGTAACCTCCTTTTTAGGATCAAAGATTTTTACAATGGGTTTTTCTGCAAGTATCTTTTTTAAATCCTCAAATGCTAAGTTTTACCTTTGAGTTTTGTTGAACTTACTATATTTTACACAGTTCAGCAAGTGGCTGTATTTTGGTAGGTATCTATTATAAAAATTAATCAATCCTAAAAAGGATTCTAATTCTTTTTTATTAGTAGGTATAGATACCTTTGAAATTTTCTTAATTAACTTTAGATCTGGTGCAAAACCATCTTTTTGAAATTTAATACCTTGAATATGGTATTGTATTGCAATCAAATTCACATTTGTTTGTGTTTATTGTCATCACAGCATTTTTTAAACTGTTTAACACATTTTGTTTTCATTTGTCTTTAGTGGTACCACTGAGGCAAATATCATCTTGATAAATAATCATGTTGCTTACTAATTTTATCAGTTAATATATTTTTCATTGCTCTTGAAAAGTGGCACTTGTCATTTTCACTCCAAAAGGCATTCTTGTCCATCTTAATCATCCTATGGGGGTGTTTATTGTGGTAATTTCCTTGAATTTATCATCAATCTGTATTTGACTATAGGCAGATTTTAAATCAGTTTTTGCAAAAAATTTCATGCCTGATAATTTGTGGATAGCAGTTTCAATATTAGGAATATGAAACAAATCTGATCATATTTTATGATTTAGGCCTATTTTAAAATCACTGCATATTAAGAAGTCTCCATCTGATTTTCACAATATCTACAATAGGAGAGGTCTCTTTACTGTCACCTTGAGGAACATGCTTCAAAATTCCCTCCTTTTTACAGGATTCATTATAAGAGGTGGGTACAATTTTCATTTAATTGTATGCTCACTTTATACTTCTGTTTTTTCTTTTTCTGATTTCACACTGTATTGATTAATTTTGACATATCCACCTTTAGAACATCTATTCCTAATTTCAAATCGGTTACAGGTTTCAAAAATTCCATTGAATTAGCCCCAATTTTTTTTTTTTTTATAAAAGATCCATTTAATTGTTTCAATTTCCAATGACTTTTTCTCAATTTCAGTTTACCCATTTGTTTCCAGAAATTTCTTGGGTCCAGAGTGACCTCACTCCCTGTATCCACTTCCATTGAAAATGTTATGCCATTTAATTATTTAAAAAAAATTTTTCCTTAGGTCTTTATATTAAAAAGATGTCATCAATCTCTTTCTTTTTCCAAATTATTTTTCTGTTTTCTTTTTAACCTTGAATGATTTTTTCTTCGATACTTATGGCAAATTTTTCAAAAGGTGTGACATATTTTTCTGTCAATTTCACGCCCTTAGTTACAGTATTTGTATTCGCTTTTTATAATACTATACATTTGAAAATTGTCCTCATTAGAATCAATTCCAGCTGCTGTATAACTTTCACACATGCAGTTAAAGACAAATTATTCAATTGTAATTGTTTCTATATCTTACATTTATGAGATATATCAGCCAATCAACTATAATTGAATGAATTTGTCTTCTGTAGTCAAATCTTGAGTTACCAGTTTCTCAAATTAACAGAATTTACTAACTTCTGTTAATCTGTGAAGATATTATATAATTGATTCATCTTGTTTCTGTTTAATAGACAGAAATATGGTTCTTTTTATTATGACAAGTTTCTTTTAGCTCATAAACTTCTTTTTATCATTTCTGAAATTTTGACAAAAGTCAAATTCTCCAACTGTTAGGGGTATGCTATAACATAAATTTTCATTATAGTTTCACAACCTGCTAAAGCTAGGAAGAGGTCGATTATTTCATTTTCTCCTCCTCTTGCCTTGTTGTCTTTCAATTTTCTAGCCCTAACCTGGGCTGCAAAATACTGGATCCAATTCTGGTTTATCCAAGTGATATAAATGTCCTATCAGTGATGCTATATTGTTATATCCTGTTGTTCTACAACAAGCAAAATCAGTAGTCAACCTTTCTCCTGTCTGATTCTTTACTCTATACTGTATTTGTCATATAAGCAACATATGCAAATAGCTAAAGTCCTATTTGTTAATCCCATTACAGTAGTAAATTAGTAATAATAGAAAATGTCTAACATTATTGAAATGCTGTGCCACTGACCATTAGCTGAAGCATGCAAATAATTTCATAAATATATATACTTATTGTTCATGAGAAAGGTGTCTCCAATGGCCAGCCTCTATTCAGAGTTTCATGTGTACATATACCACACAATCTGCAGCTGGCTGACACAGTATGCTATAATGGTGACTTTAAACCCACCAGAGTGAACCCAAAACATAGAATTTGGAATAATCAACATATGGACTAAACTCACCATGGTAAATATCCAATGCCTGCTAGATGATAATTACAGGCCTAGGGTTAGGTGTGGTGAGGTCAACAGACACTAAAAAATAACTTCTCTTCTCTTTCAAAAATTGCTCTCGCACTTGGATAAATCCAAGCTAGAGATATATTTAATTAATAAATGATAAAAAATACCCAATATATTGACTACCCAAAATTTTCTGTTTTGGGTTTGTCCTAATGGGTATTTAAAGCCACCATTAAGGCATATGCATTAATCACATGAGGAGTATTTATTCAATGTACATATGAAACTCCAAGTAGAGGTTGGCCATTGGAGACAACTTTTTTTATGAATAATAAGAATATTTTCTCTATGAAGCATTGAGTACTTTTTATATACTCAAAGACTATTATTTACTCTTTGATTATTTATTAATTCCATGAGTACATACATATATACATCTGCCTGAATTTTTATTACAACCATGATGAGAACACTAGTTTAAAATAAATTGGTGTATAGTAAGAATTTGATTGTCACTTAATGACTAACTCTTTTTATGATTCTCAGAATATATCAACTTTATTTGTTCTGAAAATTCAAAAATTCTGATCCTGTCTTGCGCGTGTGTGTGAAAATAACATTTAAACAAATAAATATGAGATAATGATATATATTTTTATATATCAAGAACAGTATTAGGGAAATTGTAAGACAAAAAGGGAAAAAGTTTTTTCTTACAATTTCCCCAATACAATATATATATATATATATGTGTGTGTGTGTGTGTGTGTGTGTGTATATATATATATATATATATATATATATATATATATATATATATATAAAGAGTAAGATAACACATATTACATACACACATACTGCCTACCTCATGTCTGAATAAATCTGTGTGTAATGTTCACACACACACACACACACACACACACACACACTCTCTCTCTCTCTCAGTGTGTATCAAATATATATGTAATCTCCTGGTTTGAGTTTGGCATTCTACTTACCTGATATTTTCCTCATACCTCCTTGGTTTGGTTCTCAATCCAATTTAGTTCCTTTTCCTGTCACAGTACCATTGTTTCAAGACCAACTACCATCTTCTGATTCCCCCTTTATAACAATAAAAGTAAGACATTTGCAAAAACAGCAGCTTATTGTTGGCATGTGGTTTGTTCTAATGTATTTTAGGGCCTAACAATTTGCCTTTTTTCTTTTCTTTTTCATTAGCCTTTCTCATTTTTTTTAATTTATAATGTCTGTCAAGAAAACATTTCTCATTTATCCTTGCTGTAAATAAAAAAAAGTAACCAAATGAAATACAATTTTTGTTCTGTGAGCAGCTGTTTTCAAAGGCAACTCTTTTTATAGAAGGCAACTTTGATTGTGCTGAGTTTTTAAAATTCAAAGACGAATACAATCAAGATGATTCTTCTTGGCACCATGTATATTGTAGACTTTTAAGGTCTTTTCAAATAAATTATAAATATGGGAAGTTAATATGATCATCCAAATGAAACACTATTTTTTACTTTCATTGTTTGTTTTTCAATTCTCAAATATAGAGAATTTTTTTTAATTAAAAAAAATTATTTTAGATGATTCTATAGATATAAAATTTTACAGATTCTGAAATGATGTTTTTGTTTGTCACTTAAATCTTCATGTCGGAGAATAGTTCACTCATTATTTCATTACAAATTTATGACCAACAGAAATAAAGTACAAAGCCATATAATCCCAATCTTCTTTTTTGGTCAGTTCTTAACTCTTGTACAACAACAATGAAAATAACTTTAATATAAAATAGTCAATGATAAGAGGTTCTTGTAACTTTTTTTTTTTTTTTTTTATGTACCATATGTGATAGACACTTAGGTGATCATTTAACTTTTCGAGACATGACTGACATGGAAGATTTTTTTCCTGCAGTAGGTTGTCATTTCTTTCTGTGGTTGGTCACTTGCCATCCAAGGCTACAGAACCCGGTCTGCCTTGTTATTTACCCATAGCTGGGGGTAGAAGAAGAGGATTCATACTTTTCCCAAGGGTATTAGCACATAAGTGAAAGTAATGGATTTCACACAGAATGTTTTGCTTGTAAATTTTCTTTTAAATTCTACGCGTGACTCATCTGGAGTCCCTTTTGCTTGAATCTTCACTTAGAACTGAATCTCTATTGAGTGATATGCATATAGCTACATCCATGGTTTCTCCTAATATTTCTAAACTGGATCTTCACAAAATATATGGACTTGATGGTATCCCTGCAATAGTCATTAAGACACATGCTCCTCAACTGACTCCTGTTCTCTCTAAAGTCTACAATAAATGCTTTGCTGCTTCTTGCTTTCCTGCTTGTTGAAAATCCATTTCTGTATTTCCAGTCTTTAAGCACTCAGGCGAACCATCGAATCCTTCTATCAGCCTTCTACCTCTTTTTAGCAAAGTACTAGAGGCTCTAATTAACTCTGAATTGGTTAAGTATCTCACATCACAGCAGCTTCTTTCAGATAAGCAATATGGCATTTGCTTCTCCAGCTCAACTGCTGATGTCTTAACAGTTATTTCTGAAAGAGTCTGTCAAGCTTTAGATAAGAATGGTGAAGCTTGGGCTGTTGCTTTGCATATTTCCAAGGCATTTGACAGGGCTTGACATATTGGTCTTTACAAGTTGAAAGATTATGGTATTTCTGAACAAATTTTTGAAGTGATTCAGTCTTTCTTCTTAAATGATGAAATGAAAGTTGTCTTGAATGGCCAATCATCTAGATCTTTTTGCATAAAAGTTTTTCCCCAAAGATGTATCCTTAGACTTATGTTGTTTCTAATTTTCATAAATGACCTTTCTGACGTTATCAACTCAGTATCTATGCTGATGACACAACTATTTCCTCTTGTCTTAATAATAAGTATGATCAATTTGATAATGTAAAATTGATAGCTGATCTCAAAAATGACTTACAATCTGTTGTTAAATGGGTCAAAGGGTGGCTTGTTATTTTTAAATCCTCAAAAATGAAACAGTTCTCTTTTAATTATCTGAGAGTGTCCTTTTTACCTTCCATCAGCATGGCTGATGCTAACCTCCAGAAGAGCGACACATTGTACCTTCTTGTATAAACATTTTCATCCGACATAAAGTAGAAAGTCTGTAGCTAAGAAAATTGATTCACTGTCTCATGCTTGACAAATTTTTTTTTTTTGACAGAAATATTTATAATCTGAGAAGAATTTGTAATGTTATTTGTCCTGACCTGGCATTTTGGTTTCAGTCCCTTTCCCAGAGTTTCCATGTGACTTTTCTGTATATATATATATATTCATGGTAATTGCTCTGATGAACTTTCTGCTGTGGTATATAGACTTCATGAATTTAAACACAATGCTAGATTGGCAGCAAGGCTGCATCATTTTAAAGTTGAAATGGCTAGATGTAACATAAATTATATACTAATACTAACAATTTCTTTTATCCTACTTCTCACTTGTTGAACTCTCTTCTGGCTTCTTGCTTCCTTGTCAACTTTGATTTAAAACATTTAGGTACACTACATGGAGTTTTATATTAGATTATAAAGTAGAGATGGAAGAGAACTGGAGGCCAGTTTTAAATTTTCCTTCATCAAATGAGAGCAGCAGGACATTTTAGTTTCAGTTTAAGTTTGAACTAAGCTACTCCACCAATGTTGTTGGCTTAAAAAATTCAAAGAAATCTTTCCTTATATTTGGAATGTCATTTGCCTTATTTAATTGAAGTAAGTATAAGATTTATTTATTTTATTTTGAGTTGCTATATTATTTTTTATGTAGATTGTAAAAACAAACTTTTGGGTATGTAATTCACTATGCAAAAACGATGTAGGAATCTTGGTCTTCTTACTTAGAATTTTAAGCTTCTTTTAACATTTTTAAATTAGGGCTTATTATTTTCCCCTTTAAGTTTAACATTTTTCCCTTAAAGTTTATTAAGGTTCTTCTCAAGAAAAAAAAAAAAAAAGCAAATGCGCTTCATTTCTTCCATGTGGTTTAGATTTTCTGAACCCTTTTTTGTTTCTAAAAGTTAAAATTTATGAGTCTTTTTTACCACATTTCCTTTTTGTTATTGTACATCTCTTTGAAGACGTTTTTTTACACTTGTTTTTATACTTTGAAATTTATTAAAAATAAATTACTTTAATATTTTTCTCTAATATTTTTGTTATTCATAAAGAACAAATGCATTTGTAGAATTTTTTTTTATTAGTTGTGTTTTTCTTTTAGGTAAAATAGACAAATACTAATTAATGTTTAGTTTAACATTTTAAATTTTCCATTAAAGAGTAAAAAAATAGAACCAAATGTAATATTCTTATTACAAAATTAATGAAAAAGCGATTTAAGAATGTTTTTACATAAATTTAAAGTCATATAATAAAATTTAATTCGATATTCTAAAAATGCGGTGAGTGAAACATTAATCATGCTGCTGCTTGCAGCTCAGTCATTTTTCCAGCTTCTTAAAGTATTTATTTACTCAAGTTAAACTTGAAACTGATTTTCGACACAAGAAGGCTGAGATTTAAGTGCACTCTGGTAGATTGTCCCACCTCAAGGCATTGTCTCAAAAACAGCCAAAGCTTTCTCCCCTCGGGCACCGGGCAAAAACTCCAGACCTCCCCTTTAAATTGGAGATGAGAAGAGCAGCACTCTGAAAGAGAGTCAGGCAATAGCTGATGTTTTTTTGACAAATGTCAGAAATTTAGATACCTAATTAACTCAATAATTAATTAAAAGATTATGTAATATTTACAAACCTTTGTTAACAATATATCCCAAAACCAATATACCAAAAGAATAAATAAATAATTTTAAAAAGCAGATTCAGAGGTTTAAGGCAATCCTCTAAAATTTCTGTTTTTATTTTATTGTTATAGGGGGAGTTAAAAGTTGGGATCAAAAGTATAATTAATTTGGATTGAAAAGTTACCCCCCCCCTAAATTGAAGAAGTAAAAGAAATAATTGTACTTAAGAAGCTTAATCTATCATTTCAAATATTACCTAGTTTCCAGCAATGTCCCAGAAGTGTTGTCATTGCTTGCAAAACAAATTTCAAAAGCTAGCAAGACAAAACTGTGTGAGATGAATAAAATATCAGTTTATCATTTTCCAAAAAACAAAAAATGAGAGCGAGCAATGGAGAAAATCATTTCTAAATACCAATTTGAATGTTACTAACTATACAGTTATTTGTCAACTACTTTGGCCTTCAAATTTTAATACCATAGAAGTTCATTGAAAAATGCACCCCAAAAATCCACCATCTGTATGGCTAAGTGTGTTAAATACCAACACCCTCTGCTGTTCAAAGGGATATCAAAATATCCTTCAGTACTGCTCGAAATCAAATTGATAATGAAATGAATGCTTTTTTAGAATTAGGTAATATCAATTATACAGATTTGAAAGAAAGTCTAATCAACAACAGAAAAGACTTTGTGTATCCAGTTGTAGCATTTTTGGCTGAAAATATTTTAATTGTTCAGTCATCAAAAGTTATCAATGGTATCCCTCTCTTTATGTTGAGAATTTATAAAAATTTGCAGTTTGAAACCTTTCATTATGGAGTTAAATGTTAAATTAGCAGCCTGTCCAAAACTGTATAAATACAGTTGATACTTGATCAACATTAGAAGAGATTATCCGATAATTAAATTCTGCGGCTTTTGATCACAAGGAGTACTATGCAACATCATAGTTATTGTATAATAGATTAAGACAGGATTTTCAATTCCTATCATTAGCAACATTAAAAAGGATGGCATCAAAAGTTTTAAAACTTAATGAAAAAATTTTTTTGCTATCTGTATTTAATACTCTTTAATGCAAGTCAAAAAGGGTGCATAATTCTCCATGGTGAAGTATATATATCAAGAAAATATTATATCATGGCAAACAACTATTTGGTAAGTCAGTTAATAATCCATCTCTACTTGCTGTAACAGTACTTGGTATAATGTTGATATGTCTTAAAGGGGGTTCAAAATTTCTTCCAAGATTGATTCTAATTTCAAAATTCAGCCTTTTTATTTGAACAAATTGAGTTAACAATTCAGCCCATCACCTCTGTACCTGTTGGTGTAAAGGCTATTATATGTGATGGCAACCAAGTAAATGGAGCTTTTTTTAAATTTTATCCCACAATCCCTGAAAAACCTTAGTTAACTGAAGATAATAAACATTTGCTTTTTGATTATGTTCATCTGATAAATATTCACAATTTGTGGCTCAAAGAAAAGACAGGAGAACTAATCTTTGATGATAATAGCATAAAACGAGTTGCAAAATGGGCACGTCTTAACCAGTAATCAGTTATATAGTTTTGAATTTGAAAGATCAGTTAAACTTTCAGATTTAAATGAAATTTCCATTGCTCCAAAGCCCATAAGGTCTTGACAGAGTTTACTAAATTCTTTTTCTAATGGATCAGTTGTAAATTGTCCAAGTAGCACAAATTTATGGCTTGTAGCTTAAAGGTGTTGACATAGACTGACAATTCCATTGCAAGTATGCTGTATGGTAGTAGCAGTGTGTTTGGATAATTGTTTTATATGATTACCTTGACTGCTAGCTATATTGAGCCATTTGACCAAAATTAATGATAAAATCAAATCAGCTGTCATTTGGGGATCTGATTTGCAAGTTGGAGAGATTCATTGCATAGTTTATCAATTTGAAGGTTCTTAATATTTAAAATTTTCCCCTATGTGAAAACCTTCTTTATGAAGATGGCAGTATCATTCTTATCTACATTTATTCCAGACTGAGTGAGAAATGCATTATATGATTTTTTTCTGAAAACACTTTGGGGCAAGTAGAAACTTAATTTTCTTTTAAAGTTTCTGAAAATCAAACATTTTTCAATAGACCTCCAGTTCTGGCTCTCTGTTGTGCCATAAGTAAGCCTGCAGTATAATACATCATGAAGCACTATCAATTATTATCTTCTGTCTTCTTAATTCTTGTTCTTTTATTGTCCTCTCTTCTTAATAGTAGTTTCATCCTGGTGGTTTTATTGCCTTGCTTGGGGTGAAATGATTTAAAAAAAATAGTATTATGCTCCATAAAACAGCTTTATTGCAGTTTTTTAATGCAATATTGGCTTTATCCTAATATCTAGAATTATTTCTCCTTGTTATATTCTCAGATCATATCAAATATATGTTATATTCAGTAATCTTAATAGAACTTTAAATGGAAGCCTTTGTTTTGCTTGCAGAAGTTTACTTAGAAGTTTACTTCACAGATTTTCTGATTCAACAGAAATTCATTCTATATGTGAAAATGAAACTTATGTTAGTCTCCTTTACAAATTCTCTAAATTGAATAGCAGAAGTTAGCACCCCAAAATGGTTTGTCTAACACTACCTACTACTATTACTACTACAATTCAATCATTGCATTTCTTTCTTTTCAGTTTAATACTGCTATTTATTACTAGCAGTGTGATGATGATTAATAGCAATTCTAAGATTATCATCATCACTACAATATATCATTTTCCTCTCTTTTTCAAATTTTTTCAGGAGTGCCCACCAGAGATTGAAGTTGTGTATCGAAAGTCAGCCCTCACCTCCTATAAACCTGATGTTGCCTGGAGAGATGCTGCTTCAGAAATGAGGATGCGAGGTAAAATAAACAAATTCTCTTAGATGCCTCAAAGGTCGAACTTGAAATTGTTTCATGCATTCAAATATTATTTGCATTAAACCTGGTAACTTTATGAACCTTGATTTTCTTCAAAGTGTCATTTGCCCAAGTGTTCATCTTGAGGTGTGTTCAATAACAGTTGCATAAAAATGTTTTGATTATTTTGTTGATACTTGATGACAATCACCAAGTCTTTTGATGCCTAGGCTAGAAATTGACATTTTGCATAAAAGCTTCCTGCAAACTCTTGCTTAATCAAAGTGTAACACAGATTTATAGATTGAGGTCTTTATACAGAATATTAGGAACTGTTATTAGATATTACAAATATTTTATTAACTTATTTTATTCCTTTAATATTTCACAGCATAATAAAGCAGACTGATGGACATATTTTTGCTTTTATAAGTGGGAGTTTGTGGATGAAGTGTGGAATTTGAAGAGATTTTTTTCTTTGGGTAAAGTTACACAAAAATACAAATTAATAAATGTTCCTCTTATTTAATTTCACCCAGATAAATTGGAGATATTTTTAGCAGACTTTATATAGCAAATCAGATCATTGTACAAAATTCTCAAAAAGGACCCTCATCATACAAAAAGTTATTTTAAATCATTGGTATATTTAGCTATCAAATTAATTCTTTGTGTATAATAAAAGTAGTTATTGGTATAACACATCTTGTACCTCCCGAATTTTTAAAATTCAAAACTTACTTGACAGCTTATGTGTAAATTAGATTAAAGCTTCCTATTGAGAGACATGAGATTTTTAATTTTTTCTCTTTTAAAAGTTGTTCTTATTCTGCAAAGTGAATGAAACAAAATTGACAGCTGCAAATTTCATTATTAGCAACTTTTTTTCCATTACATTTTCTCTTGTAGAATATTTAGGCTTTATGATAATAATTACTGTGTTTTGTTTGAGTTTTAATATCTGGATCCTACATTCAGTAAAAAAATGTTAGATTTAATGCACTTTTATGAGAAACATTTATGGTTCAGAATAACAAAGTAAATTCAGTCTAAACTAACATTTTATAGCTAATTAACCAAAGAGAACTCTGGCTTTTCTAACTCCATAAAAGATTGCTAATCATTGCTCAGCAGTGAGTTTATTTTTTATAACAACAAATTATGTGGTCATTTTATAAGCTGTCTAATAGTGAGTATTCCTATCCATCTTGCAGAGACTAAGATTCATTTCCTCATCAGGGAAATTCAATTATAGACCTTTTAATGTGTCTATAAAAATAGAGAAATGCACAGGCTATTATCAAACAGTACAATGTCAATGGTCATTGTCTGAGATATATTAGTGTGTTTTGAATATGTTATTGCATATCTTTCCAGTGTTAAAGGAGTTGTTTATTTTTAATCAGATGAGACAAATCACTGTAAATAATTTGTACCTTGTTTTTTATTTATTGATAGTAATTGTTGCCAGCTTAGATTATCTTAAATCAAAGTGAGTGTGGTACTGATTGAATTTGATTAGACACACAGACAAGTGGGTATTGCAGGGAAAACAGAGGAAGAAACAGTACAATGAAAAATAAAATTAATGTCTTTACATAACGTCTGTATACATTTTTTGGCTTTGCCTAGGAACAAAAATTTCAGATATTCCACATTTGGTGTCTGATTGTTGATGAGGCCAATACAAGAGCAGCACGACTTTCCATAGTGGCTTGCCTGTTTTGAGAAATAGGGTGAAGTTAATATTAACTAAAACTTTGACATGACAGTTATCTTCTCTTTAGTAATAGTCCTTTTGTTCCGTCAAAAACAGAGATAACCTGTAATACTGCCACTGATTTGTGCTGGTTACTGAGAGTAATTGATATTATAAGAACTGAATGTTTTCTTTAAGGAGTTTTGTATTTTTTGTACTGCTCACTGACACATAGAGAGTGAAGATTAAAACCTTTGCCACATGATAATTTTTCTATTCTAGACATTTGATCTGCAATGCATTTTGTTCACTGCAACTTATTACTTTTTGTTTTTTAAAGGTTTACATTAACTGCATCTTCTGAAGAAATTTATCCTGTTCTCAGCAGCAAACAAAGAGCTAATGAAACTTTGTATATAGAATAGGGCCCTTGTTTTTCAAGCTTCCCAGTAGGATGTCATAATATGTATCAATTTTGATCAATCTTCAACTGATCAATTGCTTTTGCAATCTAGTCCCAGTTTCTTTGGTTCTTGCTTCCTTAGAGGTTTGAGTTTGATACTGAAAACTGTATAGAAGTGGTTTTTGGTGGTATGCAGCTCATTTCTAAATTTGCTATACAAGGGCCTAAGAATTTGTTATGATAGATTATATACAGTTTTTAACAGTCAACAGAAACTTCTGTAGTCTCCAGAACCAACACAAAGTTAAGCTCTTACTATGAAATTGATTCACTAAATGTAGTTTTTACTTTACTGCATGTCATCTAGAAGTATTTTTTTTTTGTTTTTAATTTCTAACTGAGCAGGAATGATTGGGTAAGGTGTACTGATGACTTTTTAGTCTGCAGTTCATGGATTTTACAGTTGTTTTTCATCAAAGCTGTTTGCTTCAGATATTCTATCGAAATGTACTTATTTATCTTTCTTAGTTTTCCATTATCCAGTTTATGTCACTAGATGACTTTGGAAGAGGAGGGGTTATTTCAGTTTGCACTCTTTGTCTTTGATATATGTGTGTATTTATATAAGAAAGTTGGCTGCAGAGAAGTTTTCTGAATGACCAAGTATGAAAAAAAGGGAGAAAAACTCTTATGTTTGGAGTAGATTTTGCTGGGTAGGTTTGGATCTTTCTGGACTCATTTTCCAAGGTAAAAGACTGTTGTTATTTTGTCTTTTACTCTCTAAATTTGCATTTTTGTTATAAGTTCATTTGCATTAGTTTATTTTCGTTTTCATCAAAGAACTTTTTTCAAAGTTTCTTCCGATTTATTTATTAAAATGACAAAAAGAAAATATTTTTTGATATTTTTAATTAACTTCCAAATGAGAGATTAATCCTACTGTGAACCTGTTTCTTCTCATTTTAAATGACAGAAAGATTTTGAGAATTTTTTTTTTTTTTTTCAGATGAGTTTAAATCTTTACAAACAAATATAAAGAATTTTTAATTTCCTTCTAGAAATACCAACACTAATCTCTTTGTTACCATGACTTTTTCAAGTGTTGATATGCTTGTAAAATTTTAGAATCTATATTTAATTAGATGAAATTTTTGTTGAGAGCATTTTTTTTTGTTCTTTCAAAACCTGCAGATATAATACAAATTGATTAAAACTTTTTCTTCAGGAAAAGTTTTCACTTCTCTGGTATTAAAGCTAACATTTTTGTTAATAGCCATTATCATGTTTATTACTTTTATTATATTTTTTTCTTGGAAAAAACTTCTTAAAGTTGATTTATTGTAAACAGCAACAACAAAAAATTGTTTAATCCAATTTCATCTGAAAGTTTAAAGCAAAACTTATGAGTTACAGGTTGGAAAAGAGAGAAAAAAATCCATTTCCAAAATTAATCTACAAAGTTTATTTCTATCTTGGCACAACTTGCCCCAAAGCCTTTTTAAATTAATCTCCATCTTTTTTTGAAAAAGAAAAAATTGTTTGGTTAAAAAAAATTCCCAAAAGATTATGATTAATTTAAACTTGAATTTTTTTTACATTTTAATTCTTTAGCTTTGAAAAAGTTGTTTTAGAAGAAAACAATTTTTGAACAAATTCTGGCTGCAGAACCCAAATTTCTTAGTTGTTAATTCATGTAGTTTCTTGATTGTTATGTAGCGACTAACAGTGCTACCTTTTTATTCAGGTTTCTTCTTTCACTGAAAATACACATATGACTATATTAAGTCATTAGATTGGAGATATTTAGATTGTGAGACAAGTAAAATGAATCACAACTAACCATATCTCAAAGCCTAGTCTTTACCTAAAAAATGATGTTGTATATATAATGAAATTGGAAGAGAGTCCTTTACTACAAGCTCTTTTCACAAAAGATTGACTTGAACTAGTATTCCTACTAACATTGCTGGCAATATTAGATTACATGAAAACAGTGATTGATGGAAAAAAAAAGTTACTCTTGTTACATTATTGCCAAGAAGTTTTCATTCATCTGCTGTGTTCATCAAATATTGTATCTTTGGATTGCCATTGTTCTCATTTTAAGAAAAACAAAAAAAAAAAAAAAAAGATTTTCAATTTTCTAGAAAATGAGTGTGTTATGTAAGCAAAGACTTGACTTGTTTAACCTATGGTCAATTCATCACTCAACTCCCCATATTGCACGGATGATGAATATATCCTGGATTTCATTCTTTCATATAATGTCAAAATCTATCAGATGCCAACTGTTTGGATTTGGTTTGCATCTATGAATTAAGTGTTGGTAATCATCAGGTTTCTCTCAGTGCATACATATATTAACACACACAAACAAAAGAAGCAGATTATTGCTATTCTTTTTGCCAATACCATGTGACCAGATGACCGCTACATTCCAGTTCTTGCTGACACTGCCAACTCTCAGGTTGAACATTCCAAGGAGAATCAACTTGTCAACTACAGGTTACTCAGTCTGTCAATGTCTTTATGGAACAGAACCTTCATTTTTAACAGATAGTAGAAAACACAAGAAAAAGAAGGAAAACTGAAGTTTGTACTTAGATCTTAATCCCATATTTTCCCTGTAACTTAGTTAAACAAAGAAATCATGAGAAAGGGTTTTCCAGAACTAATAAAAGTTGCTTTAAGAATGACATACAGACAGAAACTAGCATTTTCAGCTAAAGAATTAAAAACAAAGAAACAAACCAGATAGTGATTAATCATAATTTTAAAAGAATTCTCTGTGGTTGTCAGTAAGTATAATGTTTGACAAAATAACAACAGATTCTGTATCTCATTAATGTTCAGCTTGTTTTCATATTAAATCAATGTTATATAAAAATATATTTATATAGTTTTCCAAGAATTAATAGAAATACAAGATTTGTATGTTGTATCTGAACTCAGGCAAAGAAAATGGATGCATTTTTGTTTTTGTTTTTTTTTTCATTTTACTTCCAGTTATTTTTGGAAACTAATTCTGTAGATATGTTTTGCTGAACTGGTTCATTTTTTTTTCTTTGTGATAATGAAATCATTTTGCACTTTCTTTTAATTTTTGGTTCTGAAGTTGTTATGGAGTGATTTAACAGTGGAGGCTTGTATTTGTACTAAGTTGGTCCTAAAACAGGTTCGACATACAAAACATTAGGAACTTCATATAATAAGTATGATGCAGTAATCTAGTTGTGGTCGCTGATACTTTTAGTATCCGACTAACGGTCGTCCGACATCGACTGACTGACCAACTCACTGAGCAACTTCTTACTCTTACTACTCCTACTTATTATAGGTGGGAGAGTCTATTAACTATAGAATAGGTGTGTTCCACTATAACATCCCCCCCTAAAACTTTACTCTGTAGGAGTAAACAGTTTTCTTTATTTATTTTTCATTTTTTACAGGAAATATGAAGAAAAAATAACAAAAAAAAAAATCTTTTTTTTTTTTTTTTTTTTTTTATTTATTTTAAGCAACATCGTAGTGTATCTCCTACGTTTTTTTGATCCACTTTTAAATGATCAGTTGCCTTTTTTTTTTCTTCTGGATCGGCGTACCTCAGGTAAAAGTGTTGCAGGCATTGTTAGATCAAACGTATTGAAAATCACTTTCATCGGCATTTTTTCCGCGGGACTGCTGTCAACCACGTCTGAAAAACGTTGTCTGATCTGGTTACGTGAATTTTTTGCCTTTCACCAAGTACATCATATTGCCAATCTGCTTTTCATTTTTTTTTTTTTTTTGGTACCTCCATAGTGTTACCAGAAACAACCTTCCGCTTTGAACTTCTTAAGGATGGAGTCACAGTTTCTGTAGGTTCTTCTTGTGGTTCTATTTGTTCAGCCTCTAGCTTCCCTTTTGTTGATCTTGTGCTTCTTAACGTTTTCTGTGGTGACTTCAGTTGACTTAAGTCATTTAATAATACTGCATGTTCTTGGCTGCGATGAACTCGCTCCCCAGTTTTTCTCGGTGTCGGCTTCATCTTTACTTTCTGGAGCTTGTTTTTCACATATATCATTGGTGTTGCCCATTCAACTTTTTTAAATACACCGGTTTTCTCTAATCTGTTCAATTCTTTATCTATCTGTTCAATTGAAGTAAACAGCACATTCCTTTTCTTTTTGAATACCGCCTGAGCGTTTACTTTAGGCTGGAATTTTGCCTCCATCTTGGTACACGTTCCCAAACCTGGAGAAAAAAACAGTAGGAAATGTTCCCTTAAGTTTCTTTACTAATTTTTGGGCTTCGTAGTTTAAAAAATCTACCTTGTAACAGAAAGAATTTATCAGTTGATCCCATAATTGAAATTCTGTTATCCAATTCATACCAAGTAAGTCCATGGTATTTTCTATGACAAATAGTTTAGCTTTTCGTGTTTTTTTATTTAACGTGACGTTTGTAACAAATTCTCCAATAAATTGTATTTTTTCTCCCGTCACTGACCTCGTGATTTTATTTGTCTTCATTAAAGTTGGTTTCCTCAACTTCTTCCACGTATGCAAATTTATGATAGATAGGTCGGAACCAGTGTCGAGTTGCATTTTTATTTTTTTATTACTTATTTCGACGGTAACAAATTTTCTGGTTATTCTATCGTTCACCTCATTGGACTTTAATTTTCTTATTTTATTGTCTTTATTTTTTGACCTGCAGTGCGAGCTTTTATGACCCACTCTTTCACAGTTGAAACATTTTTTATTCCTAAAATTGCAATATCTGTACCAGTGTAGTTCACCGCAAGCAAAATATGGCTTTGGGAGTTTTTGTTTATTTTTCTCTGGTATTTCACTTTTTGTTTGATAATCCGTAATTTTAGAATTCTTTTTGGTAAACTGACTTTCTTTTTTGTAGCGTATTTTTCTTACATGCGAAACACTAGACTGTTCTATCTTTTTCAAATCTTTCTTTGCACTAACATATGTTGTGCAGTCTTCTGCCAACTTCTGCATCGTAAGATTTGGTTCGTTTTCCAATTTTGCCAGCACTAATTTTCTCAACTCTGCATCTCTTTCCGGTACCAGCCCTTGAACAAACACTAAGCACTTAAAGTTGTCAGCGCTTAACTCTGCTAGCTTGAATTCTTCAAAATGCTTATTCACATTGGCTGCGTACGTTATATAGTCTTGTTCATCATCTTTCATCAGATTCAAACATTTCCACCTCTTGTGAAACAAAGATGTCTTTTTACTAAATAATTCACTTAATATATTTACCGCCTCGGTAAAAGTTAACTCGCTAGTTTTTTTCGGTAAAGTGTAGTTTACCAATTTGTTATGCTCAGCAGTTCCTAACTTGCTTAAAAGAAGCCTAACCTTCTTTCCTTCAGACCATGAGTGGCAGTCCTCATTATACACGTCCGTATATTTTTTATAATACTCCTCAAAAGTTATCTCTTCATCTGGACTGTACATGAATATTTCAATTGAATTCCATATTGTATTCTCTGGGAAAGAATCATTTTGTAGATTTTTCTCTTTCCTCTTCTCAGTTATTTCCAGAATTTTGTTTTGAAACTCCTTATGCATCTGTTCCATTTCTCGTTGAAACTGCATCTGTCTATCAAAAGTTTCCTCCTGCATCTTGAATGCATCTGGAATGTTTTCTGTTGCTCTAATATTGTCATCTGTTGTTCCATCTGGAACTTAAAAAATTTCTGGAATATATTTTTGCATTCCTCCATCTTCGCAAAAAGTTTACACAATGCTTAAATATTGTAGAGTGGGGTCCTAACGAATTTGCAATTCGTGACCTATTTGAGCAAACTGTCTTATCGAGAAAAAAAAAAAAGAAATCAGTTGAGAATACGACAGATTTTTTTGTCACTAAGTTGACGTCTTGTCTTTCGAAAAACTTTGCCAAGTTTTTTTTTTTTTTAAGTGTGAATCCGAGATTTTGTTGCCAAAATTGTGACAAGCAATTTTTTTTTTTTTCTCCATATGAGTACAAATTTCATCACCAAATAATGTGATGAGCGAATATTTTTTTTTCTTCCACCGTATGAATCTGAATCCCTTCGCCAAATTTGATATGGCGGGTGAATTTTTTTTTTTTTTTTTTTCTCCGTACGAGTTTGAATCCTCTTCTCCAAGTTTGTTATGGTGGGTGAATTTTTTTTTTTTTTCTCCGTATGAGTTCGAATCCTCTTCGCCAAGTTCGTTATGGAGTGATTTCAAAGTGGAGGCTTGTATTTGTACTAAGTCGGTCCTAAAACAGGTTTGACATACAAAACGTTAGGAACTTCATATAATAAGTATGACACAGTAATCTAATTGTGGTCGCTGATACTTTTAGTATGCGACTAATGGTCGTCCAACATTGACTGACTGACCAACTCAATGAGCAACTTCTTACTCTTACTACTCCTGCTTATTATAGGTGGGAGAGTCTATTAACTATAGAATTGGTGTGTTCCACTATAACAGAAGTGGGGCTGGACAATGAATAGAATTGATGAAAAACCTAATTGTGTGAGAGAAATATATGTCCAGTGTTCTCTTAAAGTAAAGCAAGGGATAGGCTGGTTTTTCATCTGTTGTTCAACTGTCAATATAACTCTTCACTTTTATTTCTATCCTTTCAAGTGTCAGTTAAGAAACTGCCACTTAAAAAGATAGAAATAAAAGAACGATAGATAGTTTGACAGTTTTATTGTTTCTACCATAATGACTGACTTCTTGCAGTTGAATTGAAAATCAGCCATTGCTAGAAACTTAGGTTTTTCTTCTCTCTCAATTAGAAAGAAAAAAGCTTGAATAGTTAGATTAACATGATTGCTCATTCAATACTTAATATGCTCATCCCTTGACTGTATTTAACCACAAGCAAAATCTTTAGGTGGAAAGAAAACTTAACAGACTGATTTTTCTTCTTACCCTGTTTGTTTGGTGGTAATTCTCTGTATATGCCCAATGGTGGCTAGTTTCAACCTAGTAGATTCCAAGTTGGTATCAGTATCCATTTTTTGATTCAAAACTAGCATATAAACTATTCTTTTATGTGCCACATCCCTTCAAGACGTTAGCAGTCATAGCTCTCCACAGTTTTCTGTTCATAAATTGTCTTTTTGTTATCTCTCCTAAATCTTGTTTTACCATTAATTTACTCAATCTTGCTAAGGTAGGTTATGCATTGTTTACCTCTCTCTCGCCTTCATTCTGTCCTGTGAGTATTAAATTTTTCAAGCCCACTTTCCCCATTATGTGCCTTAGAAATTTCTTTCTGATATTAAGCACAAGTGTTCTTTTTCTCTCTATTTTCTCTAAAACTTCGTCATTGTTCACATGTTCAGTCCAAGGTATTCTCAGCATCCTCCTGTGGAACCACATTTCTTTTGCTGCATTTCTAGTCTCTTCTTCATCTGTAAGGAGATTGTCTGGTATTCAATACCATATAGGAGGACTGATGTTATGTAGAAGTTCAATAGTCTTTTCTTTGTTCCAAATAAAATTTTTCTGTTTCTTAATACCTTGCTTTGCTTTTGAAAGGCATCTTTTTCAATCTCAATGTGTCTTAGGATTTCGGTATTGTACTTTCCATCCTCTGAACAGTTTGGTGCATATTTCAATATTTATTAACATTATCCTTAAGAATTTTAAAGTTAATAAATTTTAAAATATAAAATAGTGCATGATGTATAATAACAGTGCTATAATTTATATTAAAATATATATATTAATATATATAATTATTTTTTATAAAAAAAAATTATAACATAAGTATGTTATAAAATCACTACAAAAATAGCCATTTTGTTTCAACACACTCTGTGTCTTAGGCTGATCTCTTAAATCAAAGATATGAACTTACAGTTAATTGTAAACACCGTTATAAATTTAACTTAGTGTAGGGGTCGTATACTTTAAATGATAATGATATGTCGCTGTATTTTTAATAGATTAGTATTTTTATTGCATGATGGTCATACTTACGATATAAATGTGTATTGTTTACCTGCATAGTGTTATTAGTGTTGGTGTATATGTGTATATATTTATTTATGTGTTGGTTAGAGTATTTGCACTGAGGAATATGTAGGTTTGAGTATAAGTGTATTTATATGTTTTTATATATATATATATATATATATATATATATATATATATATATATATATATATGTGTGTGTGTGTGTATATATGTGTCTGTGTGTGTGTATATATATATATAATGTGGGAAGGTATGGTAGATTAGAAGAAAAAGGTTAATAATTGTTGATGTGTATGTGTGTGCCTATATATGTATGTATATGTGTGTATATATATATATATGTATGTATGTTTTGTGTGTATATATGTATGTGTATGTATATAAATATAAATATGTATATGTGTATGTATGATAACATCACAGCGGTATAATGGTTGGCAAGCATGGTTTGCTAGATCAATTGCGACTGAGTAATGAGTTCGTTCCTCACTGGGTGCCCCCTAATTTCGGCTTTGTGCCACGATATATTTGTATATATATGTATGTGTGTATGTATGTGTGTGTATATATATATATTTGTGTGTGTATATATGTATATATCTGTATGTGTCCTATTTTATTGTGTATGTATATTTATATTGAAGTATATTTCTGTTTGTATGAATGTATTTATATATTTGTATGTTAGGCTATATGTATATTGCTGTGTGTTGGTATTTGAATGTATATTTATGTATCTATATGTTAGTACGTTTATATATGTATTTGGTTGAGTGTTGTTGCATTTTTATGTATGCATGTATATATTGGTAGTTGTTATTGTAGATAGATATATATATGTTTATTTGTAGATATGTATGTATGTGTATATATATTCATGTATGTTTGTGTATGTATATATGTGTGTGTTGGCACCTATTATGTATGAGTTTGTTTGTGTGTATGTGTGGGTATGGAAACTTTGGCATATCATGACTGTTTTTATATATGTAAGTATGTGTGCATAAAAATCTGTGTATATATGTGTGTATTTAGGTTTATATGTATATGTGTGTGCATGTGTACTTGTTATCATAGATATGTATATGTGCGTATATGTTTATGTTTATATATTTATTTGTATGTATTTCTGTATGTATATGTATATGTTTATGTGTGTTAATTTGTGTTTGCTGCCACGTATATATATATATATGTATCTTTATCCTGTTTTTCTTTGCCTAATATATAATGAAACTATTATCAACTTATATGATTAATATATATTTTTATTGATATTTATGGTTTTGGAATTTTCGTTTTAATATATTAAATAATATTATTTTTAACCATTTTTATCTTTGTATATTTGCTCCCTTAAGTTATAATTTAATAAGTGGTTAGCATTTATTTAATGATACTTTAAGTCTGAAATATTTATTGGTTGTGATATCTGATTGTCTATGTCATTGTCTATGGATGTATGTATGTGTATCTATCGGTGTCTATGTGTATGTAGAGTGTATTCACATTTAACTGTGTGTGTCTATAAGTGTTGGTTTCCACGTCTCCTTTTTTCATAAAGGGCTGTAGAGATGTTCATGTCCTCGACCCCCCACTTTTTGTGTGTGTGTATCTAATTATGTCTGGGTGCTTATGTATTATAATCTGATTGTGTTTTTGTTGTTTTGCGCATGAGTTTAAGACCACATTCACACACTTTAAAATAAAAAAGGAAAAAAAAGGGAAAAGAAAAAATATATATACATGTATTGTCAAATGACCGGATATATTGTTGCGTCTTGTCGAACGTAATTTCAATGAAGAAATGAATTGAATAAACATATATTTTTTTCTTTTCTCAATAATTTTGTAGTTTTTTAAACTTAATAGTGATTAAATTTGGATTTTAAAATTGCCAGTTTTTAATTTTAATATTAAATTTTATCATATAATTTTATAATTATTGGTTAGTATAAATTATTTTAATATGACACATATTTTAAAGATCTGAATAGCTATTATAACATGACTTCGTTGTCAAGCTTTTGAATGTTTCTATACTTGGTTTCTGATTGGTTATTCTAGCTTTTGTAACAATGTTTCCCCCTAGTGTAGGATCGTTAATTAATCTGAAACTTTTAAAACCATTTATTTTATTTTCAACATCATCACTTGATAAGACACAGAGTGTGTTGAAACAAAATGGCTATTTTTGTAGTGATTTTATAACATACTTATGTTATAATTTTTTTTTATAAAAAATAATTATATCTGCTCTACTTTGTATTGAGCACTCTTTTAAGAATAGTAATTGTTGGTTATTGGAATTCATTCCGTATATACCAATTATATACTTGGATATTAATATATATATATATATATATATATATATATATATATATTATAAATTATGATCATTTTTTAATCAGCACCTGGCGATTGTGTTGTGCATGAAACTGTGTTGTGTCACCAGTGAGGAAAAAAAGTGTATATATATATATATATATATATATATATATATATATATATATATATATATATATATATACCTACACAAACCATTGCTTTGATCTTGTAATTTTCTAAGTGTTGTTTTTTTTCTTTTTGTAGAGGGTCCCACACTGAAGTCCACTTATATCCAATCAGTTTCACAAATGATGCAAAACAAGAAAAGCCAATCCACTGAATTACTGAAAACTCAAATTGAATCCATCAAGTTTTCTCTTGATCAAGATTTAATGGCTATAAATGCAAAATCAATTGACCAACTGAAGACATCTCTGAATGTCGAGAAACTTCACAATAACAATTTTGAAGATTTCTTGGAACGCTCATTGCAAGAAGGATTCTTTGAAGAGGAGAATACTTTCAAGAATTTTGGAGAGAGTGGTGGCTCCACACTCCTGGACAACTGTGCTGAGCAGTCTGACAAAAGTGATCACTGGCTGTGTGATGGGCTTACTCCTGTAAATAAATCTACAGAATATGAAGATGAATTGTCTCCTGATTTTGAAAGTGATCACTCTTTGGAGGACAGGATTACAATGTTAAAGAATGAGTTGGAATCTTGTAGAAAAGCTAGCAGCTTTATGGAGTGTTGTTTGAATTCTTTGGTGGTTGATCCATTTTTGGTAGAGATGGACACAAAACATGGTGACCAGGATAACTCACTCTCTGACAGGAAACCAATTCCGAAATGAAATGGTAATTGGATTGAAATGATCATGTATTTTTCATTTTTAATAAATTTTTGTCTTTTAAAAAAATGTCCTTATTAAGACACAATGTAGATTGGAAAGAAAACAATTTTATTTTGTGTTTCTTCTTGATGTTTATTAATATTTAGTTATTTTAACTCTGTAAAAAATGAAACCAAATGGTGAGTCAGGGAATAGAGGTAGGAAGATTGTGTTGCACCAGTTTAAAGATTTGCCTGCTTTGAATATTGATTTCTGATGCAATTATTTCATCCATGAAGCAGGTTACTTTTTTCATACCGAGAACAGGCAACAGTTTATAAAAACTGAAATGTATAAAATACTGTTTGAATGTTGTTAGAAATCATTTCTACATACATGATAAATCTCATCGATGCATATGCATAAAACACACACACACGCACTAATAAACCAAAACATAATGACATTATACCTCATAAAGTATCAGTTAACTCTGTACCAACAAATTAACCAGTTCATAACCAATTAGATATAATGGTTTGCACTGGCATTTGGTATCATCATGTTAACAACAGGTCCTGTCAATGTAATTGCAATTTGAGGAATTTGGTGACCATTATTCTTAAAACCATTCCAGAACAACCTATATATTATAGTAGGATAGATTGTTCTACTGAAAGATGTCACTGACATCATAGAAAATTGTCACCATGATGTTGAAGTTGGTGATATACAGCAAAGTACTTTCTATTTAGTGTTTTACCAACAGAACTTTGTTCAAGCTATCATGCAACTTTCACTTGTTTTTCTACAATGCATATCCTAATGTTATCACTTGCTCAGGATAATGATGCAAATGTTAACCTGCTGTCCACTTCATTCAGAACAAAAAGAATAGATCAATCTCACCAGGCAACAATGCAAAATCCAGTTCTAAGACTCAATTGACTTTTAAAGACTATGGATAGTCTGACTGGCCTGTAGCTACATGGACTCCTATGCAAAAAAAAAAAAAGGATGATTGTATTGCATGATGTAATGCATTCCTTTGTTCAATTTGATTAAAGCAATCTGTACTACAGTAGCTCTTTTGTTGATGCATCCTTGGTGGGAATGCCTCCTTTTGTTGTATTGCTAATTCTTGGCCAACCAATGCATTATTGGCACTTGGTGATCTTTCTGTCTTTAGTGAGTAGCTACTCACCAATACTGAATGTTCTTGTCTTTCTTCTGGCTATAACAATTTTGGTTTTTTAACAAAGTCAAAATGAAGTACTTGAGCTTGGTTTATCTACTTTTGTATCTTTGACACTGATATGTACACTTTTTACAAGATAGTAGTTGTCTTTTTTGGCTCACCATTGTGTGAGTGGGTTATGTCTCACTCTTTTATATATATATATATATATATATATATATATATATATTCACTCTTTGTTTTTAGTAAACCTGTATTGATTATGCCTGTCAGTTACTCTGATTATCTACTTGAAAATACTTTATACTTTTTAAATATATTTTTCTTTATTTCTCTCTCTCTCTCTCTCTCTATATATATATATATATATATATATATATATATATATATGGTCTGGTATTACATTGAGCTCTCTGGATCACATCCACTTTGGAATTATACACACAGATTGCCAAAACCTTCATTACCTTACTATATATATATATATATAGTTTTGAATATTGAAAAAAAAAGATATTTGATATCTTCTTTTTTTTTCAATATCATATTTGATATGATTGCATTAACCAATACACAGAACTTTATGCAAATGAAAATAAAGGCAATAATTAGGAAAGCTTATGAATTGTAATTTATTTTGTGAAACATGAAAAAAAATATTTTTCTAATTTCTCTTTTTTTATAATCAATCTGAACATGCTTCATTGTTAATCAAATATTGAATCATTTTTATGCTTGTTTTCATCAATAATATTTATCTCTAAATATTTTACTAACCATTCCAATATTAAAATGGGCATAAAATATGAAAAAAAAACTTCATTTTTCCAATTCTTCCAACCAAATAAAATATAACTTATAATTGTGTTTGTAGAATCAATGACTTCTTTTAATTCCTAGACCAATTTCAATTAAATTTGCTTTGTTTTAGTTGATAAAATTCAGTTTATAATACTTTCCTGAACCCTAAATGGATGTGAAAATCACTCAAAAAGTAAAACATATTTTGAGGTTAAATCTGGAAAATAAAAGGCTATGACTATTAACATTTGTTTTCAATCATTGTGTGATTTGAAATGTTGCCTGGAATTTCATTTTCTTTCCATCCAGAAGAACATTTTTGTTCATTTTATCTTCCTAAAAGTGATCTTGAAAAATAATACTATTTAAACTCAAACAATATTAGATTAACAAATAAGACAATAGAGATGATTGTTTCATTATCAATATTAATTTACATATCAACTCTAATAAATTGCTGAGCCATAAGATTGAGAATTTTCAAATTACTTGTTGGTTTAAATGTTTATTTTATCAATTAGAAAGAAAGAAAAAAACTTGAAATACCCGTGAAAAATTCACGGCCTTCCTATTTGAATTTCCTGAATAATCTTAATTATTCAGTTAATGATTGAATAAGCTGATTGCAAGTTCAATGACAATAAAATATCCATAGAAATTCTCCTATCACATCGTTAAACTATTTGGTCTTAACAACTTTAACAAAATATTGCAACAAGAATGAAAAATATGAATGCTGGTCGTTATTCTAAGTGTGTAGAAATGAAAAGATTTGAAATAGACAACTTTTTCCATTTCATTGAAACAAACACTAAACACTTCTATTTTTCCCTTTTATCACTGAAATGTCTTTTCCCCTCTTTCCATGTGATAAAAACTGAATAGTCCATTATTTATGAGGTATTGACAGACGTTAAACAATTTTATCTTCCCTTATTTGCTTATTTCTTTCTAGCCAAATCATCGTCTTATGAACATTTCTCTTAATAATAATTTAAAATAATTCAGCAGGCGATATTATGTTATTTATGGTCACTGTTTTTTTTTTTCCTTATTTGAGTTTGCGTCGTTCGATACTGTGAATCTGAAAATTGGCGCTTTTATTGGTCGCCATAGGTTCTCGGCCTTTTGGTTGAAATGAAAGTGCCGTATCTGTTATTATCAGCTTGATTCTTTCTCTCCACTTCTATCTTCCCTTTCATTCATTTTCTCACTGAAACCAAGTAATGTCTTTTCCCCTCTTTTTCACGCGATCAAAACGCGGAATACTCGATTATTTATGAGAGATTGGCAGAGCGTAACGGCCGTGCTAACTAACGAAGGGCGAGCCAATTACAATAGGATTTAATTTTTCAGCGCGCCCACGTCGCTACCGAATGTGACACAAGGTCGAAGTTTAGAGTGGATTTAGGACAATACCGTGAAAAACTGCCCGAGCGTCCTCGGCACTTCCCCTTTTGGGGGCGACTCAGGCGCCGGGCAATGAACTCAGCCCCCTCCCGAAAGATAGTGATTGCCTGGGGTAGGGGGAAGGTCGCCTAGGGATTGGGCTTAAAGTTTTTGACCCTCCCCGACCCCCGAAAGGGCAATAGGATGTTTTTCATGAGGGATAAATATTACTTGGTCATTTTGAGACTGTCAGTGCATACTATCCTAAAGTAGTTAAATCTAGATATTTATAAAAATAGCCATATGCAAATAAAAACAAATCGTGCCACTCTGGATATAATAATAGTTCATTTCAAATTTTCTGAGTCTTAACAATATCTGGTTACTCTTTTGGTCACACTAATTGCGGCATCATTTCTTTTCTTCTTTTTTTTTTCTTTTGAAACCACTGAAGCTACGGTTTCAATGAACAAAACAAGTGGTGTTTGTGACATGCAGCACAAACATATCTATATTGATCATAAAACATTGATCATAAAAAAGTAAGTAACGTTCAACTCCCGCCCCCCCCCAAAAAAAAAACTGAGTATAGTAAAGTATAGAATCTTCAAAACGAGAGGAAACTGCTTCCGTTCTTGAAAGAAAGAAATAAAAAAGATAGAAATTTTAAACGACTGATTAAATTTTAGTTCAGTACGATTTTGACTGCATTTATAACTCGGCAAATATTGAATGTAAAGGGTTTAAAGTTTGACAAGAAAATCAGTTGAGTGGCAATGATTTGACGAATAGAAGTTTTTGCTTGACTTAAGCTTTGGTCTACAAAATCACATATCTTGAGATGATCATTGTTTATCTGTACATGCATGGGTACTATCATCGAAGGAATCCGTGTTTACGTTATCTTTCTTTATCAGAATGAGAAACTTAGTTTGAACTCTCGTTCATATCACATTAAGGTTTTTGGTAAAGGCACGAATCCACATTTTCCCTCTACAATCTCTCCCCTTGCTAGATATCTCACGTTTTTAGCTATAACACACTGGTTAACAACGAAGAGTAGAAAGGTGAATGCTTAAGCAAAGTAAGATCTCTAAAATATTCTTACTGCCTCAGTAGTAATATTTATTCTGCAAATGAAACAGAAATGTGGCACAAGGCCGAAATAGGGGAATGGGGAGAGGACGGTCTTCTTCTGTCTTAGTTTTAACTTAGCTAGCCGCAAACACTGACCCAATCGTACGGATAATATTCCTTACACCAAAACATCGCATTTATACGTACCTTTCAAACTACAAACACCATAATACCTCGTCTTCTCTATGAAAAAACTAACTAAACCCCATATATACAATACAAAGTCTGTGAGGGGAGGAAATATAACAATAATTCTAAAATTAACCCCAATGTTTATTTACAATATGAGCATAATCTATTTACATGAAACTAAGGAAAATATTATTAGTAATAAAACCCCCACAATCACCTAATGTGGCAATAATCCCATTTCTCTGGCCGAAATCAATGCGGGACTCTAATAGCATAATCATTCATTCATCTCACGTATTCACACTAACACGCACTCATTCAAACACAACAACAAATACGAAAGACACTCACACGAAACGAAAGGCGTCCCGCATCCACCGGAGAACTGACATCCTTGACCACCTAAAGAGGGAGGGATGGGGGAATTAAACTTAAAGAAAAATAGGGACAAAAAAAAAAAAAAGGGACCAATGAGCATACATACCCTAGCTAAGTTAATTAAATAAAAGAAAAAGAAACTAAAAAGTCAACAAACGAACCTAATCTAACCTAGTTTCTGGATGGGTTGCCCTAGTTCAACCCAGGAAAAGCAATATCCTAATGCCTAACCGGCATCAAAATGCCACTCAAGGTCAGCCCCTTTCACACGACACAAACGCGCAAGATGCACCCACCTTTTGCTGAATTCTGATGAAGGGAGCCGCCGCCTTTCCGTCCTAATCTTGACTTTAAGCTGATGCTTAAAGTACAAGATCAGTTGGGAAGAGGTAAACTTCTCACCTCCATAGAATCCCTTCTGTCGCGTCGTCCAAATCACGACTCTCATAACTCCCTAGCAAGCAGTGGAACACATATTGTTCAGCCTTCGTCATCGGCGGTGCCACATTGCTACAAACGGAAGAGGATTGAAGGACAAACGGCTTTCCACGCAGCATGCGAACCATGAGGCCTTCAACGAACTTGCACAACGGCACTACCGCCCTGCACTGAAAAAGGCGTGACACAGGGTCTCGACCTCTCCACTACAGCGACGGCAGTTTGGAGAATTTTCCAAGCCAGCTGAACAAAGTCTTTTGGCGACCCAGAGGGCCCCACGAATCATCAGCCAGGTGAGTGATGCCTCATCGTTAGTGAGACATTTCAACCCGGGCGCCCAAGGCCATATTGAGCGAGCCTGCTGCCTCGTAAGACCGAGACTGTCAATCAGATTATCATGAACGGACCCCCTGACTAACACTTGATATAATGCCCGAAGAGACAACGCCTGGACGTTGGAGAGGCCATCCGACGCCCTTAAGAGGCGCTTCAGAGCAAGACGACATTCGCGATAGAAGGAGCATTCGGCTCGGGGTAAACGGCGGGCCTCTTCCTCGCACGAGTGCACACTTCTCAGGGATGGGAAGTTCTTACGGGCGTCTTCCTTCCAGAAGGCGCCCTCCTCATCCAGTTCGCGACACATTCGATCTAGAAATCTAATGCGAAGCATATGTTGACGAATCTCAATGCTTGGCATGCCCAGACCGCCTTCAGAAGGATGAAGGCAACAGATCCCCAGTGACTCTGGCGGCCTTGCCTCCCCACAAGAAGGAGAACAAGAGCCTCACTAACGCCAGCAAAGTGCCACACGGAAGTGGAAGCACCGAGAGTCGGTAAAGGAGGTGGATAGATGTGTGAAACACAAACTTCCGCCTTCCCTTTAAGGAAAGATTCCTCCGAGACCACAAATTAATTGCGATCTCGGCCTTCCTCGGACCTCCGACCAATTCATTCCCAACTGGAGATCAGGACCGAACCAGACGCCGAGAATCTTGACCGGCCCATCCGTCCAGTGGAAAGGTCCGGGAAGAGAAACTCCCTTCCACGCAAGCCAACAGACTTATCGCGGTTGGTCTTGGCCCCTGTCACCATCTCATAAAAACTGATTTCTTTGCTGACTTCGTCAATCTCGGCTCTGCTCGACACAAGAGCCGAAACGTCGTCAACATAGGCAGAATACCTGGCCGATGTGCTACCACCGGGCAGAGTAATTCCGCGTGGGACCGGATTCGCCTTTAACTTGCGAAGGAAAGGTTCCAACGCAAGAACGTAAAGCAACGGCGACAACGGACAACCTTGACGAATGGAGCGAGACAATACGAAAGGCTCCGATCGTACCCCATTCACTTCCACCAGAGCACCGGGAGTCGCATACAGAAGACGGATCCAGGTGCGAAAGTACGCCCGAAACCGGCCGCCGAAAGAACAGCCTCCAGAAACCGATGGTCAACCCTATCGAAGGCCTTGGACTGATCTAAATTGATCAGCGCGGCTTCGCTGTCGACTTGCTCAATGATCAGGCGTACCATATGAAGATTGTCCTGAATCGTCCTACCCTTCACAGCACAAGTCTGTTCCGAGCCAATCAGACGAGACAGGACAACCTGCAAACGGTTAGCCAAGACCTTAGCCAAAATCTTTAACTCTGTGTTTAACATAGTTAAAGGGCTCAGTAGTAGAAACAATGCTGTTACATCCATTGTCAACCTTGAATGAAATCATTCTCATATATTTAATAATAATCTAATTTAATCTAATATATAGATACTGTTTTCTGGATATATCATTCGTGTGCAGTAAATATGAAATGCTCCTGATTATATAAAACCTAAAGAACAGTTGTTTGATTTGCACTCAAGAAAATATCATTTCAAAGTTTTTCTCCTTTATTTGTTACATAATTCTTTTTTTGTTTGTTGTGGACGTCGAAAGCGCTGTCTCATTTCGATCGAAATTTCATGACGGCTGCGGTTGCTCGTGTGTGACGTTTGCTGAACTCGGTAAAAAAAGGACAAAAATAACTCTAATGTGGTAGTGATGATAAGAACGTAAGAAGATGAAGCTCCAGTCGGGATTACTTACAAAGTCTTGATAAATAGAAGATGAAATGTTTATTTCAAGAAATTCTTTTTAGTGGTTGGCAAGGATCACTTTTTATTTCAATATTAAAGTTTGGCTTTGTCACTTTTCACAGGGTTCCTATCATGGAAACGATGCCAGAAGAATATTTGGTATGGAGATGAAACATTTTCGTTTTTATTTTGATTGAGTGAAAAAATCAATGGGACATCGGATATTATAATATTTTAGGAAAGATCAATAAATTAGTAGCCTTATAGTTTTACTCTATAATGTTCGATCTATAGGCTTAATACCCACATATGAATAAAGTGCAATTACAAGGAGTTTACTTTAAAAATATTTTTGTGTTAAAGAAATACTTTTTCTTTCTTTTCATCCTTAAGTTGTGTCCTATTAATATTCCTACGGAAGTCGCTCTATTTTTTGTGTGTAACTCTGTAAACCCATTTGAAATTTCGTGTTTGCATTTTATATGCTATTGGATTCTTTCAAAATTATCAAAACGAGCGCTGCTTGAGAACCAAAACACTTTTCATAAAGAGAAAAATAATTTTAAAAAGCTTCATCGTTAATACGCTTGAAGATATTCTTTATTTTTTCCAGATAAATTATTTTTCTATTAAAAACAAATACGATTCACAATTCAAAGAAATGAAACTTTTTTGGAAACTGACCTTGCGATTGACGGATAAGGAAAATTTAGACGAATTGGTAACTCTAGTCGCTTCGACTCAAATGGCACATATCGATTTGTATTGGGAAAAAGAGATACATTCGCAAATAGATTATGTAAGCTGAACATGTTTGGGCAGTTGTATAATTAAATTAGATTTTCATAGTCTTTTCTCCAATGTTTGGTGATTAATTTTGTCGTTCACACTAGTTGTGACTTCTTTTATTTCTATGCCACCTGAGATGGCCTCGAAAATGAAATACCAAGTGTTCATGAGATTCTAGATGAAAGTTTGTCTTAATGGAACTAGTCTGATATTTGTAGTGTCGTGCCATTTGACACATAACTATATACAGGGTGATTGAAAAGTAACTCCCGATTTTAAAATACTTTAATTTATTTATTAATTTATTATTAATACTTTAATTTATTTATTAACTATAATTTTTACAAGAAATGGATATGAGAGGAAAGCGTTTAACATGAGGTTTTATTTAAAATTCAATATGACCACCAGATTTCGCTACCAACTTCTCGAGCCGACCAGGAATCGCGTCAACTGATTTCACCAGGATCTCTTATAGCATGGAAGACATAACTTCTTTTATTCGCCCTTCAAGTTCTTCCAAAGTCTTGGTTTGGTATAATAGACTTGCTTCTTTAACCAAATCCAAAGAAAAAAAGTCACAGGATGTTCTCAGGGCATCTGGCTGTTCACTCATAACAGAGGGAGTTACTTTTCAATCACCCTGTATATTATACTTATATAATACGCCACATTTATATTTACAGTTGTGTGTGTGTGTGTGTGTGTAACAATTTAGGGGAAGTGTACAATTTTATTTTTTTTTGTAATAATTGAGGGGAAGTGAGCAAAATAACGATGTCCCACCCGACCAAATACAAGTCATATACAAGAATTTTACTTAAATAAAAATTATAATAGACAGACATGAGTTACGGTCAACATTAGTCGTGATGAATATTTGTTTTACGAATTTAACAATATTTTATTTAAATTCATTTTCGAAGAAATAAGGCTCGCTATAATGTTTACTTTAGTAAAACTTAATGGAAAATTATTTACTTTTTTCATGTTAGTAACAAACCAAAAAAACAATGAAATTTATTTTTTAAAGATTGAGTAAAAAAATTATTTTCCATAAATTATTTTTCCGTATCATAGTTTCGGGACGGGGTGGAGACACTTGCGCCGGCCCAGTCTAATTCATGACATGGCACGTGGAACTAGAACAGTCTAACCCAGTGAGCGAAATAAAGGGTTCAGTTCAACATTCCAACCACCTGAAGAAGGCCGGAGCGTACAACGGCCGAAACGTTTTGATAAATATGGGGACAATAGTCCGAATAATGTAAATAATAAGCATAATTTTCGTTGTAAATATGTAACTTTTATGAGGATAATATACAAATATCTTTCCCTAGGTGCTTATAAATTGTACAGTGTTCAATTATTAACGTTAACAACGAACTATTTAAATTACAAAATTGTACTTGGATTAAACGAAAATTACAATATAATACATATTACTTATAATACATTCATTCTTGCCAATTTTGACTGCACAGGTACACTAGTTTATTAATATCTTTGTTAGCAATGTTAGGGTTTAATTGTTTTGTACTTATTTATTTGTACAAAGTGACCTTTTCCTAGCACTGAAAACCAAATCGGTGACGTGAGTTCGAATTTCAGCTGAAGCTGTTTAGATTCGTATGAATCGAATTTTTCTTACACTCTGCCCCATCACTAAACACATTGCCAAAATATCATTTATAGATTCTTGATAAAATACAAAGAATCTGCAGTTTTATTGATCCTAACCTGGCATCTCGGCTTCAGTCATTTTCCCAGCGCCGTAACGTAACTTCCCTCTGCCCTTTTTTTTATATAAATCTTTCCATGGTAATTATTCTAATGAGCTTTCCTAATTATGAAATTAGGTACAGTGCTAGATTGGCAGTCCATCATTTTAGAGTTAAAATTGCTAGATGTAAGCATAAGTTCGATGCTATCAGTTTCTTTTCTAGCACCTCTCACTTGGCTTTTTTGTTTTCCAGTCAATTTTGCATTTAAACTTTTGAAGATCATTGTCAATCGTTATCTTCTAGCTTTTTAATTCCTGTTCTTCTGTTGTTCTCTCTACTTACTAATGTTTTCTTTTTCTCATATTCTCTAACATTCCTTGTGCCTTAGTGGCTTTATTGCTGACTTAGGAAGTCGGCAACTTTTGATCATATTCACATATACACATGTTTCAAGGACGAGACTGGAATTCATTTCTCTGACGAAAAGGCGTGATCTGTTTCAAACTATCGCTGGGTGTGTGTGTGAATCGCAATTGTCCATCGCGACGAGGCAAACAAAAGTTATTCTACAGAAATCGATAAAACGCCTGAAGAGTAGTTGCTATGTAACCAGAGTGTGCTTACTTAAGTGTTATCTGCTGAGAACGGCTAAAACTCTTGCTAATTGAACGCGTAGCATTAGAATAAAAAAGATTTACTACTTTAAATTCTCTAAGTGTATTTCTTAGAACCCTATGGTTCCCTGAAACTCTTTTATGGATACTGAAATATAAAAATTATTTTTCATAACATTTCGGTAATAGTCGACATGCTGATATAAGTTTTTCCTCACTGGTGTCCGTAATTTGTGTTCGAGATCGGATAAAAGCCATAATTTCCCAAGCAGGTAAGCCTCATTTGATGCAACACAGTCTTCCTACGCAAGTAAGTCAATAAGTCAGTATACTATTAATGAAAAGAGCATTTATTTTATGCATAATCCTCTCTAGTCTCTACCAATATATTCAAAGCTTTTCTATTAATGACATAGACTGAACATTATTCTGTGAAAATTTCAGATCAAAATATTGTTCTGCTTTGTTGTTGCCTTCAGCTTGTCTGGATCAGTTTTGTTGTGACATTTGTTTAATTGTTGTTGACTGCTCTTTAAAACTGCATTCTGGAAGTTTTAAAGATCCATATTCGCATACGAAGCTAAGCAAAACTGTTTAGTGAATGCGTATTAGTTATAAAACTAATAATTGGAAAGTTATCAAAATTTGGTCAAATATAAGTCTCTTGCGCATGAGAAATATCCTGAAATCTTTGGTCGAAGCATGAAAGAGAATCGAATTTATGCTTGAATATATACAAAATATTTAAATCACACTTTTACATATAAAAAAATCAAGAGATAAAAATGAATGCCAGTCTCTAAACCAACAATAATTTATTTAAAGAAATGTCACAAAACTGATCGAAACGAGCTGAAGGCAACAATAATGCAGAACCATATCATTAGTTCTTTCTAATAACGACTGTCAAGAAATTAATTTGAGAATTTCTTTAGGCTGCGGGGTGAGGAGAGTAATAGCATCATAAATAAAATATATTTTTCGATACAAATTGCTTAACACTCTCATAAACACGTCTCATTACAATGCTTGCAAGTTTCTCGATGAAGTTTAGATCCAAGGAACATATTGGCCATAAGGCTGTCGGTTTAAAAACATAATTTACCTTAGTATTTATTTGTTGTATTAGCAACGTGAGCTAGAATGTCGTCGTCCATGGAAATGACTTCTTTTGAATGACACTGTTGAGGGTGTCTTTTATTAATTCACTCTAGACAAAAAAGAAAAGACCTTTCAAGCCATCTTATACCTTGCTGGTTATTCTCACACAAAGAATAAAGTCTTCCACCTCCTTGCCTGACACCGCAGCCAAACGGATTTAGATTTCTTTTTCAGGCACCACTCATTTCGCCAAATTTCGGTGCTATCAGTTGTTGCCCTACACTTATTCTGAATAGCACTTTCTGAAAATACAGTTTCATATACCCTTTAACCCAGCTGACATATTTAATGAAATGAATCAACTACAAATGAGGTTAAATAATTGATTTGATACACGTTCCTAAACGCTTCAGTATGCGGTATCGTGACGTTTTTGCCATATTGTGAGCCTCAATAGCTTCGAATAACTCTTAAGTGAGAGTTTGCGCTTTTCCATTTTTATTTGAGTTTCTTTTTAGAGAATTTTTAGATTCTGAGATTTCCTTATCTCCTTTTTCTCAGGTCGTTTTAGGTATTTCTTTTTCTCAGCTGGTTATTTTTATTTATTTTATTTTTTATTGTTATTTTTTTATAGATTTTTCTTTTTCTCAGGTCGTTATTTTTAGATTCTTGAGATTCCTTTTTTCTCAGGTCGTACATTGTATGCAACCTACTTTGTAACACATCTCTGATTGTACGATGGTCTCTTGCAAGGTGTTTAGTCATATTTAATGTTGTTTAATGATTATGAACGATATTAACAATATTTACCTTGTCACAATTGGTTTAACATGCTTTACTATCCATGTTGTATAAAAAAGCAATATCATCAAAATGGCTGCTATTTATTTATTAATACGTAGAACCATGTGTTATTGAGCACGATTACGTGTGTCAGTATTGCCAAACTTTTGACCAAATTAAATTCAAATATATGCAATCATTAAGAAGATATATGAAAAAATGTGACTTGTATAAAACGTTGGAACGCACTCTATTACATAAATATATTATGCCTATATATTTTAAGGCGTTATAGCTTTTTCATATTTATATAAATATATTCTTTATGACATTTTAAGACGGCAAATGTACTGAATTTTATTTAAGCAAATCGCAAAATATATTGAATTGATTTTGTGTGTTTTACGAGATGCTGAAAAGTGTTCGGTAAGACCAAGAAGTCCTTTTCTATAATAATAATAATAACTAGCAGGGCCCGTCGAATTTCCACGGACCGACTAATAGAATGTTGAGTAAACAATAAACTTTTTCTACAAATGTATATGTATAAAAATGACGCATTGAAGAAGGAGCAATTAAAATCTCTTCATATATAATAGAATGGGGTTCTTAGGCAGAAAATAGTAAAATTGCGTATATTTGTACAGGAATGTTTACAAATACACAAAGTTTAGCTATTAAATCTATAATTTTTTTTAACATACAATACTCATAGACTGGGAAAATAAACAACACATAAAGATACTTGGGAGTGTCCACCACGTGTGCAAAGATTGCCAATGCAAATCAGTCTATGGTACTCCCAACTGCCAATATGAATACAGAAAACAAAAGACCTATATACATACAAAACTATATAATACATGCCACATATAGTTTCTTCTTTTGCAAGATATTCAGTTGATGTGTGTGTGTGTGTGTGTGTCTGTGTATACATACATAAAAACAAAGGGCACATACCTAATGCAATCAAGGTTCTCCAGAATTTCTGAAAACACTCCACTCCTTTAAGAGTGTACCTGTCGGTAGACAATGTTCTTAGTAACAGTTAGCTCTCTTCTCCTTCTTTGTCTGTCTCCATCATCTTAACCCTTACATCTGAGAGTTTGCAAGCTCTAGAGTATGCAACATACAATTGCCCATGACTGAACACTGGCTTAGGTAAGAACAATCCAACAATCTCAAATGTCTGCCCCTGTAACTTGTTAATAGTCATGGCATTGATAAACGGACAGGAAACTGGGTTCTCTCCATGGTGAATGGCAAATTAGAGTCGCTTGGAGCCAGGTTTATTTGAGGGATGAGGACAAGTCTGTCAATTAGTGAGCCACTAATCAAGGAAGCCTCAATTGGATGTTGATGCATGGCCACCACTTCCAGTCTTGTAGCATTGCAGAGTCCATTCTGGATAGAAATGTTACGATGAAGCATTACTATCGAACCGGATTTTAAACTCAATTTATGAGGAGGAATTCCTGATGGTGCCAAAGAGTTTATAAATTCAAGTGGGTAACGCTCAGCCTCACAAGATCATCTGTCAAAACTTTATCGGTACTATAATAGGTGCAGTAGTCACCTGGAAGTTGTCTCAAAACTTCATTGATCAGGAGACAGTCTGAGTTCTTTGGCGAAAGAATTACTCTGCTTCTTCTCTCTTCCTCAGTGTATTGTTGGTTAGGGTCTTGTGAAGGTGCTGATGTTCCATTGCCAAGATGTAAGAGCCATGCTGCAAATTCCCTTTGATCTGCTGTTGTCCTGATGTTTTGGTTTAATCTGTATTGGATGAAAATCAGCCATAGAGAAGAATTTTTAATACAGATTCCAATGATTGTCTCACGACTTCCTCTTGGCAATATGGGTAGGACTTGCCTGAAGTCTCCTCCAAGAGAACAACTTTACCACTAAAAACAGCAGTAATACCAGTGATATGTCGCAAGGCTTCATGAATAGCATGAAGAGCAAATGATAAGATCATAGAAGCTTCATCCAAGATAATCAAATCCAGGTTTCTTAAATAATTTGCATGGTCTGAAGTGGCTGGTACATTACATAGGCTGGCCTCCGAGAGTGGGACAGGCAATTTGAACAAACTATGGATAGTCTTTCCACCTGACAGTAGTGTAGTGGCAATGCACACGTTGCAGTTGTCCTTCACAGATATGAAATTATGGTATTAAACATAAGTTTTACAACCTCCTAGTGCATCTACACAGAAACCAGAGTTTTGGGGCATCTCATCTCTTCTTATTTACAGATTCAAGAATAGCATTAGCAATCAGTTTGTGTTCATCAGTAAGTATTGCAATGCCTGGGTGATCGAGATCTTCATGATGGCACTCCTATTGCTAAACAATGCCATTCTCTATCAGAATTGCATCAGTTGAATGCAGTTCTATATGTTCTGCTTGGTTTTCATTAAAACCTTGGTGCAAGAAATCTTCAACCACGGATTCCTTGTAAGTGTTCCACGGGTGAAGAGCATTTGCAGTGTTCATATACGTGCACAGGGCAGCAAACATAACACGCAACTTTAAGGCCATCCGACAGTCAGCAGCTCCTAGCAATGCATATTCCAGTGTGTCATCATTTGATAGAAGTGCATACGTCAGGCATACTGCTGCCTTAAATGTTGACAAGATTTCGCCTTCTCAGTTAGTTATGTGCTATGCGTGATACATGCTTAGGCGAGCATATATCTTTCGACACATGACTGCCGAGGCAGATTTTTTCCCGCAATAGGTTGCCATTTCTTTCTGCAGTAGACCAGTTGCCTTCCAAGAAGAAGAAGGATTCATACCTTTCCCAAGAGTATTAGCACATAAGTGAATATAATGGATTCGACTGGAATTCGAACTCGGCTCTCTGATTCCTCAATTTCGCCTTCTACAATGTGCAAATCCTGGAAGGTCACGGCGCCTGAAATATGCAGCAGTACCATTCGCAAATGAATTTTTTCTATGTCTCTAGGTCTTACTGTATACATTCTACTGTTGATATTAGTATTCCTTTGCACTGGTGCCCATGCTTATTATTAAACACATAATGCAGCGGAATGTCAGGGTACAAGTGGTTCCTTGCATCATCATCATCATCATCATCATGCTCATTCAGTTTAAACCATGCAGTGATGGTAGTGTCACGGTCCCTTTGTACCTGTGCAGCTTGCTGAGCGTTTCCTCTGTAAAAGTAAACTCTTGTGCTGGTCTTCAAGATGTACAGCAAATCTGTTGACATTGTTAGATATGTCATGTAGCTTGAACCCTGACAGTGTCCACTTATTTTCCGGGGGAGAAACATGTCGGTAAGCAAGATAATTAGTATTTTCATAGTGAGCTTACTTCAGCCGAAGCACAGTCATGTCCCTTGTATACGTACTTGAAGATATATTTAATGTTTTTCACTGATGAACAAATTTCTACATTCTCTGTACTTTTTCAGCACATAGGCATTGACGTCCAACTTGAACCTTGACTCCAGTATTACGTCTTCTGTACTTGCCATTCAAATTCAGAAGCGTTTGATCTCTGTAGTTTTTTTGGGAAATTTCTTTTGGCATGAGTCATTTTCCATGCAAGGGGAAGAAGGATTATCTGGTCCGCAATGACCATGTGCCATGCATTTTTTTTATTAAATCATGCAAGACTGGATCATCATTGGCATCAGGGATTTCAGCAGTCACGATCCTCTCTATGTCAGAGCTGTTTCTGAGTTTGTCCTCATCTCATTTCTCAACACCCCCAACATGTGGCAGTGGGGCAAACCTCTCTTCTGAAACTCAATGAGATGAACATGAGCCACTGACACCCCACAAACTTGTCTATCCTGTATGTCCTTCATAAGTTCTGCAAGGTGTGACTTGTACGCTCGAGCAACTCAATCTTGTCTATTTTCAGGTGTTTCCTTTTCCGGCAGATTATCAATTATCTCAGGGTACTTCGGGTTGCAAGTTTAAATGATGAACAAGTATGGCTTAGCATATTTTGAGACAGATATTTTATCAGAAGGATCATCGCTGAGATACATAACAATGTCTCTATTTTAGGATGGGTGCCATTTTCTTCAACAAACACTGCTACTATTTAATTGCGGGTGGTCGGGCATTGTAGTGCCTGATATCGGACTCTCTCCGGAAGCGTAACTCACATCCCCGTCTTGGCACATTGTCTCTTCTGGCTCTTGCTTCTTCTTGTTATTCAACTGCATGCATGTCCTTGTACAATTCTACACAAGAATTAATTTGGTGGATAAGATATCTTATTTTTCTCATAGTAACAGGGGAACACTGAGAATTTTGAGGTGCATCCATCTTGTGCTGCAGAGGTTCATCCTCATCAATGATGTATAACTGTCTGTATCGCGGTTGATCATTAGCAGGATGCAGGTTTGTCGCCGTGTGGTAAGTTTGGCCCTGAATCCGGAAGCAATACGGACCCCTTCCCTAGAGGTGCTACCAGTTTGACTCCAAATGACGCAAAAGAGAAGGCATAATTTTAATTTCTGATACATCTACGGAATGAAACAGAAGCTTGATCGTTTCCCTCAATTTATTTAGTGTCTTTGGATATGGTTTCAATGCAGGCACGTTGACTTTTCCATTCTAACAACAAGTGTTATTTTCATTTCTCAACCTAAGCTCGCCACAATATTCACACGTATAATGCTCATTTCTTCTATGTTAAATATTGTTCAACTTCACTGAGAAAAGTTCTCTTCCGGATTGGCCCATGTCTTCTCAATCTCTGTCACTGCATCTGATACCATCTTTGAACAGGAATTCAAAAAAGTAAAAATTACTTTAAAATTTTGAAGGGATAATTTTCAAAGCCTTGTTGAGACACGATGAAACAGAGAAATGGAATGAACAAATTCCAGTTCCAAAATGTCGACTGAGTTTTCCCAGTAAGGAAATTCAAGGTTTCAAAACAACTCTGATAAGTTAAAGTAAAAATTATGTTTCTTTTTAGAATTAGGTTCTAATTAGTTAGATGAAGACAACCCTTAAAATACGTGACCTTTTAACGATACTGCCATTTAAAGGCCAACCATAAAGATTTTATGAGGCCAATTTAATTTTTCGAAATTTCATGGACTGTTATGTCTCATTGAAAATCGCCGGCATTTGTTGACAGCAAAAGTGAGATGGAGTGGGTGAGGGTATCCGGTATTTCTTTGAAAATCGCCGCCAGTGAGATCAGTACTGAAGAGTGTAACTAAAGAAGGAACAAACACAATTATAATAAGATAATAATATGGAGGTTTTTCTATTTTTAGGGAAAATGATCGTGTGGGGAAACTATTCAGTACCTCCTATATATACTCAGCAAGTTTATTCAACGAAATTGTGAACTACGTCTCATATTTACTTCGAATATAGAATAGTGATGAAATGAGAACATTTATATGCGCTAAATTGTTTAAACTGAATATTTTAAAACATATACTTGTGAATCATGCTAGATTAATGTACACGTGACCGAAGAGTTAGACAATTGAAAATAGGAATCGCTAGAGATTCCTAGACGTTCGTAAAAGCAAAATATGGCTATTTTTATATTGCAGAAAGCTTCTAGTATTTCGTTTCAATTTTCTATTCAACAGTCTCAAGGAAGATTCGACAGAAACTGTTTGAGGCGTGGGAAGAGTAAATGCGAACTTCTCTTTAAAGTACTTGTAAACTTCACAGTTGGAAAAGAATGAATGGTGTCAAAATTCTTTTTTTTAATCTATTTCTTTTTCTCCTTTTTCTCCTTTTTCTGCTTTTGCTGCTGTTGTGTCGCCAAGAAACGGAAGGTTTTTGAAGTGAAAAACTGATGTTTGAACATCGTAAGTAGGTAACATGATCACGGTTGAAACTCACATCGAATTTACTGGCAAAACCTCGAAACTCAACATATATAACACTAGCCTTGTCCTAAAAGATATTTTGAGTGCCACACACACACACACACACACACACACAGGCTTCTAATAGGTATCTTCTCACTTAATATTTCAATTATTGTCATTCATGGTTGTAAAAAAAGATGACCACTTTCTGATAGTTGCCTGCTATCGTTAGAACGTGTCGAACGCTAGTTGCATTTTCTAAGTTATTTTTGTCGATCATTTATAAAGTAACTCGAATGTTACAACCAAATAGAGAATTTGTTTTTATCTTTACTAAGTACCAACATTTCCGGTGTATAAGATGAATGATTTATTGAGAGAGAGAGAGAGAGAGAGAGAGAGAGAGAGAGAGAGAGAGAGAGAGAGAGAGAGAGAGAGAGAGCGCCTCTCGGAGATTTAATGATTGTGTATGCTATCGCCCTAAATCTTGCTTACGTTTTATAGTAATATTTGTAGAAATGGGATGTGTGTGTGTTGTATACCGGAAATTGGAAAAGGCCTAAAGAACAATGACTAATGAAGTATCATTCTTTCTGTCTTTTTTAATTTTTAAAAATAATTCTACAGAATCTTTTGTATAAACTCTGTGTTCTGTTAGTGGATTTTGTTTATAACTTAGTTTTAAAGCCTTATTTTTGTGAGATCGTCGATCCGTATTGCGGAAAATATTGTTAATACGACGGAGACAATTATTAACAAATTCTGACGAGTTTAGTTAACGTAACTGGTGAAAGAGATGTTTGTAAGAGTATTCGTGTACGTACATGTAAAAAATTACAATATTTCTAAAATAGGCTTGGATGAAATTAATCAGAACTTTTCTATATTTTAATATAACATTAACATTCTTGATAATGACCAATGAAGGGCGAAAATACCAGAATCCAAAGATTATGAACTCTGGACAATTTCTTGATTTGATCTAAGAGTAGCTGGCCAAGAATTTTAACAATTATGTCACCACAACAGATGGTCTCAGTTCTTCTGATATGAATCAACTGGACTACTATGTCAGGGGCGTCATCAAAAGGAAGATCAACAAGTGTCCAGAAAATACCCAGGATTCATTGGCATAATAGCCGACCTGAATGAAAAGCAGTTCATTTGATCATAAAAGATACTTCATAGGCTGCAGTGAAGCCGTCCGCAGAGCTGAAACTAGTTTTATTGCATAAACGTTTTCTGTTTTAACTTTTTCTAAGTGTAGCTTGTGTTTTGTAAAAATATTCGAATTATTTCTGCTGAATATATATATATATATATATATATATATATATATATATATATATATATATATATATATAAATAATTTATTAAATAATTTAGACAAGTTTTGTTTACTTATTTTTAATAGTATCTTCTCGTAATTACGGATAAGATTCTTAGTATCCTTATTAAAGGAAGAAAGAAAATTATCATGTTGATGCGTATTCATTTTATTCCGAGAACAATTTTTTGTCTTAGAAAGACAAAAAATTGTTGTGTTTATCATTTTTCTGAGACAAAATTGCTGTGTTCATCTGAAAATTAATTTTTTACGCGTGAAGTGAAAAACTCTAAGGTTATGTACTGTACAATTTTTTAAGTTTTCCATGTATACACACGTGCAAACACCAAAGGAGGAATGTATAAATTTTTTTTTAAAAAAAGAAAAATAATCTATTTGAAACTATTAGTTATACCTATATATTTTAAACTATCTATATTTGTGCAGTATTCAAAATTAATTTTATTATGGGTTGGTTCATTATTTTAATATAGATAACTTCAAAAAATTTCCCAAATTGCAAATGTGGACAGGCATGCTGTTGTAAATGTTGAGAGATGCTAGATACATCATTCAAATGAAAACTCAACTTTCGAGATAATGTAGTAATGGTATGGCCAACATATATATTAGTTTTTCTGTTAACGATACAATCTCCCAAGGGATATTTAAATTTATATACAACGTTGGTTTTCTGCAGCACGTTAGTTGGTGGTGAGGAGTCATTACGAATGATTAAATTGGGTATATTGAATTCAGCATGTAATATAATATTTTAGGATATTTAATTAACCGTAAACATATTAATCTTTTATATAGCAATCAAATACATTCTAATTATAAACAGAATGAAAATATCCTTAAAAAACTAATAAATAATAGTATATATATATAAACCACAAATCCTATTAAAAAACTAAAATTAATTATTTTCTTTACTAACTTTAATATATCCAGTTTAACCATGTTTTGTTGAAAATACATCCATACTTTTTCATGAAAATAATAAACATAAACTAAAAATTATTGAAGCTATATTAAAATTGATTATATCTATATTAAAAATGTTGAACACAACAATTTTTTGTCTTAGAAAAAAACAAGATCCTGATGACGATTAATGTCGAAAGTACTCGGAATAAAATGAATATGTATCAACAGGGTAATTTTCTTTCTTTAATAATAATACTAAGTAACTTGTCCGTAATTACGAGAAGATACTATTAAAAATAGACAAAACTTGTCTAAATTATTTAATGAGACATGTCTTAATGAAAACATACTACCAAAATATACGATATATATATATATATATATATATATATATATATATATATATATATATATATATATATATATATATGGTGCATGAATACTGCAGTGTTGTTTGTGCTTTACGGAGAACGATGCAGCAAGCAATGTCCTATTTTCCCTTTCTAAGAAAGCAATTTTCTAAAAAAAATTAATAGATTCATTTTTAATCCGATATTTTATTACTTCAAGCGTTATTTTTTTATTGTATACCCCGTTTTTTTTTTTGCTTTTGTTTAATTATTTAAAAATATATGTATTACGTTTACCGGCCGGCGCATTCGAAAAAACTTAATGAAGAAATATATTCTCTGGTAGGATTTGAACCGGCATCCCCTTTTGTAGGGAAAGCACGGTTTAATCTGGCGTATTTTAAACCGCTCGGTTACAGGATCTTTTTAACGTTTTAAGCAATGCACACTCTTTTGTTCTGCTAGATTTCCTATTCCGAACGCAAACAAGTCAATTTCTAAAGAATTAATGAATTTATTTTTAATCCACATACATAATAATTTGTTTTTAATTATCTGACGCACCATGTTTATGACGTGTTACACAAGTTAGAATTTTAATAGATTGAGCAATCTGTTCATATCTCAAGTTATACAGCATTTTCCGCGTCTCGCCGGACACTTAAAAATGAAGAACCTTTCTTTGAGAAACCATTTTCTAGAATTCTTTAGATAGCATCACTTATATATGAGCAGAAACGAAAATATATTCTTATATTATTTTGTGAGAAGAGCTTGCTAAAAACGGATTCAAAGCAGGTGCCTATGTTTTATATATATATATATATATATATATATATATATATATATAGAGAGAGAGAGAGAGAGAGAGAGAGAGATTTACCTGCGTGCGTACTTATATATTCTTATAAGGGTGTATTAATATAATATGTATATATATATATATATATTGTGTATGTGTGTATGTGTCTACCTATGTGCATATGCATGCAACAACACTGCAGTATTCATGCACCACATCATGCAGATATAAAACGTATATGCATATAAGGAGGAGAAAAATGTTTAATACATAAACTGTCATGCATTTTATATAATAAGAGGCGTTTTTGCTACTTTCTTTTTTATTTGTTAGCAACGCTATGTGGCAGTTCGATATCCGGAGAGCGGCCGGGAGATGCATTTGTTGTCCATTTCTTTCCTGCTGTCAACTTAATGTGCTTGAGAGCAGTAAAAGAACAAAGCAAACAAGCAAAGAGAAAGTAGCAACGTCAAATGTTCATTCAACATTTATAACTTTGGTGACCGGCAGAATTTGCTGCAAAACGGATAACATCTTCTCTAAATTGAGTCGAACAGGAACGGTTCCTCTTGAACAACAAAGGAGAAAAATATTCTCTTTACCATTATTCCTCTTACGAAAAACATTCGAAATCAGTTGGCCATATTCAGAACTCCGCATTTCCCTACTTAGGAGCGGCCTCTACAATCGATGACTGTTTATATATCCATACTTTTAGATGAAGTTTTGTTAGAATTATAATGACGACAATGCTTCTTCGGATAAATTAATACTACTACTATGTCTAATACTAATAGTTGTAAAACAATCTAACGTAGAAGTAAAATTCGACAAGATTTTCAATCGGTAATATGCTATTCCAATCAAAAAGGCATGCAAAAGACAAGGTTATGCATTCAAATCTCGTCGGAGATTATTTTACTTCCGATGCATTATGTTTACTTAACGGTCGTAAAATATGAAAACCACCCGAGCATTGCGATAAAAAAGGCGAAAAAAAGAAAAAGAAAAAAAAAAAACTGTGCAAAATCAATGATAACTGCAGAATGTGTTTCATGAAAGTGAAATTAATGTTTGACTTCAAGAAGATGGCTGATTATATTTTGTAACTTGTGTTAATTTACAACATATCCTATATACACTATAAATAAATGAATAAATTTGCCTTTATTTACATTTTGTATGATAGTGAAATGAAATTATGAAAAAAAAAAAATATCTAAAGAGCAAAAAGAACTTCATAAAAACCTTGGAGAGACGAGATTGAATCAATGTGTCCGTATCCTGACATGTTGTTAGTTGAACTTTGATTTTAAATTTTCACTGTTTTATCTAAATGAGTAATATTTACCATTGAATTAAGTGCATTGACAAGGAAGGAGATAATGTTGAAAAATAAATATTTGTTGAGTAAAATGCTTTTTTTAAAAAAAAAAAAATCCTTAGACTTCTGATATATTGATGCACCAAAGTATACATATAGGTGCATTCAGTCTTCTCTTATTGCATGTGCAAATGAGTAAACCTATGACCTCTGAATGTTTACTTGATTATATGGACGAGCCTAATTTTATTAATTGCGGTAATTTTATCAGTAAAATACGTCCAAGCCTAAGTTGTGACTAGGAATTTGGATTCTCAGCAAAACAGTCTTCATTTTCCAGAATTAAATCCGCGATGAAAAAAAATTTAAACTTAGTAAATATCTGTATATAAGTGGACATTCGCTCCTATCTCAATTACATACCAGACATACATGGAAAATGACTGATTTGTTTTTTTTAGGGATTATCAATCTTTTGCAGGTTATTTAAAGCCGGATCATGCTTTTGTGATTATAAGAATCGTTTGGAGATGATAAGGTATTTTCTTATACAAGTTCTACTAATTAACTCATTTAATCTACTTAACTCAGCTTTCCGATTTCCAGTTTCGAGCCATTATCCATCACACCACCCGCACATCCAAGTATTCCCAAGCGGTCACCCATATAGGTACTGATCATGCTCGACGTTGCTTAACATCGGTGATCATCCAGGGACCGGTGTTTGAATGCGTTGTGGCCGTAAGCCACATCCATGGAAAAAGAAATATGCGAGTGTTCACGTGACCATTTTAGCTGTCCTAACCTTTATGCGCTGAATAGTCGCCCTATTTCTTCGCTGATTATATCGTGTTAGGAAAGTGCTATTTGGAAAAACGAAACGACACAAAATAGACGAATTGTTTTCTTTGTGATTCTCACTGAAGGCGAGGGAGGAGAAAACGAATTCCATTGTGACATTTCTCAGAGCAAATCTGGAATGGTATTTAGGTTAAGAGGTGAAGTCCATTTTTGACTGTCATTCTATTTTAATATTGTATAAAGATATAAGAAAATGAATTCTTTAATAAAATGTAGACACCACGTCATATTGGGCTAAAATGTATGCATGAACAAATACATGTATATCTGTGTATGCAGGTACCTCAAATGATTAGCTAAAAAATAAGCATAGCATGATGAAAAAATGTTCCAAACGTAATAAAAACAAACTTTTATCAAAAACTTTGTTATTATTAAAAGGAAGCAACAAAGAGGTTTTTAATTATTAACTTATATTTTTTGATCTTTCGTAAAAAGTTCGAAATTTTGGTTAAAAATATTGTTTTTTATTTTTGCGTTAGCTGGAGGGACCAATGATTAGGAACTTTTAGCGTTTTTTTTTTTTTTTGTTATGTCCAAATAAATTTTTGTAATGCAAAAATGTTTATGTGGGGGAGACATCACATGATCTAAAAGCCCGCACCTACAAACACAAGAGAGACTTGTGTTTAAACAATGGCTATCTCTCGTTTTGCAACGAAACCTTATTGGTCATTTGATTTCACTAATGCCACGCTAATTAAAAAAAAAAAGAACATAAAGAAAAAGGAAAAAATGCATTGAAAACTTAATGTTAACATTATTACCAACTATAAACACAGGCCTAAAACATAAGTTTCCTATTTGTTCTTTTATTATATATATATATATATATATATATATATATATATATATATAAAAGAATATATACATATATATAAATATATATATATATATATATATATATATATATATATATATATATATATATATATAATGGGGGAAGCTATATATATGTGTGTGTGTGTGTGTGTGTGTGTGTATTTGTGTGTGTAGGCCAAAAATGAAGTACTGTTGTCATATTGAGCGGGTCTGCCCAGTTCTCACTCTCCAGCCTTGATAGAGTTCAAAAGTGTCTCTCAGTCCTTGTGGATAACGAATTATTTTCCACCCCTCAGTCACTCTGTCATAGGCGGGATGTGGCGACCCTCTCACTTCTCTATCGCTACTTCCACAGAAAGTGCCCGGACGAACTACATTCTTTGTTTCCGCCATGTCTAACATTCACGGACCCTTCATGTCATCACTTACATTGTAGCAAACGACCCACAGTCCCTCCGTATTCCACTGGTGAGATGTTCCGCTGGAACAGTTTCTTCCTGCGAACAGACTCCCAAGAGGATGCTTCCCCGACCATTACAATCTTCACCTGTTTAAGTCAAGCGTTAACCGTCATCTTCCCTCCTATCCATATTAACTACTCCTTAACTCAACTCTCTACCTCGAGTAGCCCCAGGACCTTGTACAGGGTGAACATTTACCGTAAAAATTATTATATATATATATATATATATATATATATATATATATATATATATATATATATATATATATATGAGGGAAAGAGAAAGAATTTGGAAACCTTTTACTTGGATATATTTCGTCAAATGAATCGGCGTCATCAGAACAAGATCTGCATTAGGGAAACAAAATATCATTAAAACAAAGCCTTATAATTTTTTACTCCCATCACAACAATAAAATAAAATATAATAATGTTGGTCTTTATTACAATTTGCAGATCCGCATATCTATCTAATGCAAAAAATATACATTGAAAGTATTTTTTAAAATTCTTCGCTTTTCTTTTTTCTGTTTCATATAAAATGTCAAAAGAAAAACAATCGCAGAACGAAAAAAGAAAAGATAAACTACAACACAAAATCTAGACCTATTATTATCAACAAAATATATAAATAATGAACCTGAAAGAAATATAGCTAATCTCAATGTACAAATTATCACAAACATTTCAAGAATATTTAAAAATTTAATCAATGTAAAACAATTATTAACGGCAACTAGGAAACAGAATGTAAACAATGGCCACTTACAAATACATCGTCGAAAGACCTAAATTTAAAGGAAAGAATATATGAATACAAATGGGACATAAATCAAACAAAATATATTGAGTAAACTTGTATGTTGCCGGAAATTTCGAGATCATAATTTTAACCTGGAAAATAGCATTTTATTGAAAAAAATGAATATGATTTACTCAGGCAAAGATCTATTGAAAGTGTCATGATCTATGAATCCCTTATGACAGGATTGGGTAAATTTATCTACTGTTCTTAATAAATTAGTACCGAAATGAAAAACCTTGAAAAAGAAATAAAAAAAACATTCATCTGTACAAGAAAGAGAATTGTTTCCTCGATAAAGTACATAACAACGTTTGTATTTCAGCTTTCAAACTTTCAACTATAATGAGCTACGTTTCACAGATAAACCAATGTAAATAGGGACACATTGATAGCACAACGTAGTGAATTTATATCCTGAAGAATAGGGAATTCTTTTAGTGGGGAAAATCTTTCAGAATAAGATTTAATTTTACCCTAACAAATAGTATAACCCAGGAGGTTCGTGGAAGTTTCATAGAATGTGTACTTGTGACTGCACGTCAAGTTAAATCCTCTCAACAATTTCAATAAATCTTCTGAGGCTAATGCTCTGTTCGTCATTACTTTTTCCTCAGACGTCGTTATCTATTGAAGCAAACATGTTAGTAAAATAATGGTCGACGATGAATTTGTCTCGAATCTGCTGACAGTAGGCAATTTCATTGGAATCTTGTGTGAATTGTTATAAATAACCACAGGCCTCGAAAAAAATGTCTTGTCTTGATCAAGTATTTGGGAAAATCATAATTGTGCTACAGTGATTGTAATCTTGTTAATGTTTAGTAAACAGTGTGAAACAGTTTAGACACTGAGAGTAAGCGAATACCATTATTTTCTTGTGTTACTTATTAATGATCAATATGAGTTCGCCATGAAGAAATGCTTGGCTTAATTATTGCTTCTGCAAGTAACCTCTTTAGTTGTAATAAAGTCATTATCTGTAGAACTTTGTTTTCTTGACTAAGTAGATATTGCGCTAGAAATGTTGGTAGGATAAGCAAAAAGTTGAGGAGGTGGGGACACAATAGGTTTTCTTAATCAAACTTTACGCTCTGATATTCCTAAATTCCTTTCCAAACATAGCATCAGTACATAAATCAGACAGCATCTCATATCCTTCTACTGTTTCCCTTTCAGCTAAACATTCAGAAGTCTTCAATGATGTCATAGATACAGTGTTAGAATATGATTATGTATGCAAATTTAGTCTCCGGCATAGAAAGTCCTTAGTGCTATTTTTGTTTATAATTGTATCGAGCCTATTATTTAGTTCCGGTAATAATTAAAAAAAAAATATATTGATAATAACTTGTTTTGTATAAGGTTTTATTACGCAACGTATGTGCAACATATTTCTTGTTTATAAGTAAAAGGCTATACAAATCTATTTGATAAACACGATATTCCCTGATATGCCTGATGGAATTATTTTGTTTTGTTCACAAATTAATATGGTTTATGGAAATTCTATAACCTCCCTCAATCATTTGTTTATTGGTATTGGTAACTTTTCTAAGTTTTAAACATTACTTGCAGCAGTTTTTATTGCTTCCCCAAAATATTCTTTGGATATTGTTTTCCATTCTCATATAAATCTCTTTTAAAGGTGGGCCACAAGTTTTCTATCTGGGGAGACTGGTGTACATTCCATTAATTTCGCTTTCTTTTTGTAAATGTTGTTTGATAAACTGAACAATAATCAGTTTTGTAGGATAGACACTATATCTTAAATATTTTTCGATGAAACCACTTAAAATGGTTTGTCCAAGAATTTACAATAAATTGCATTTACCATCAAGTTTGAAAAGACCTATAATTTAATTACCCGTAATACTATAGCAAAACATTAATCCAGCTGCTTTGCTCATCTTGATTTTATGCCGTATTAGTTATTTGTTTATATGAAGGTATTAGTTATTTGTTTATATGAAGGTAAAAACGCTAGTTCAGCTCTCCGATCCATCCAATGTAGCTCTACGTCCATCACTAAAAAATACTGTTGAAAAATTGATTTTCGTATCCATTGTTCAACTTGCACATTTCTCTTTGTGCTGTTTACATTTTGGTGATATTTTGTTTCCTTCTATGTTTTTAACCAATGTTCTAGTTTTATAGTAATAAACACGTTGAATGAAAATGTTTGATCATTCCTTTTCGGATATATCTCATATATATGATAAGATAAACAAGAAATAGAAAACTGATTTTCGTGTACATTGTTTTACTTTTATTAAAGCTTAGTCAGTTCAATAAAAATGAAACATGTTAGATTACCTATTTGTTCTTTATCTTATTATCCTGTCAGATTCCGATTCATATTTGATCGCCTAACTTCCATTAATAGCAGATTAATGATATATTGTAATTATTTTTTTAAAACAATATGTTTCCATTGCTACACAGAAATTACTGTTTCGAAACCAAAACTTAAATTAAAATTAAAGTTAAAATTTGAAGTTTCGTTCCATTTTCAAACTTCGGAAAAAATTGATTTAATCCGATGTGTGCTTACATCTAAACACCAAACTTCGAACATAAGTTAAGCGAAAAAAAAAATCATATAATTCTTCTCTCTCTCTTTTCCATATATTTACTGATCTGAATGTATGAGATAAATAAACAGTTAATACTGTTTATTATAAACAAACCATTGCGTATATATATATATATATATATATATATATATATATATATATATATATATATATATATATATATATAATAACCAACGTTTGCGATTTTTATATTTCCTCCCCATCAAGCGCATGTAAAATTACATCAATAAAACATTTAGTCCGCTGAAATCGTAAATGACAAAACACACCACACAAAAAATCCACTTTGTCATTAATTTTACTAATAATATATATATATATATATATATATATATATATATATATATGCAATATATATGCAACTTATTCGAAGCCCCAAGCTCTTCTAAACATTTCGAATGCGGTTTGCTGAAAATTTCATTAGTTTATCTTTTATAGAGTTAGCTGTACTAAACATACTAATATGTTTTATATAAATTTTCTGATATTGGAACACAGTATTTACATTGTTGTCATCATATTTATTGGTAAATTCACGACCTTTCGGCTGTTGTACGCTCTGGCCTTCTTCAGGTGATTGGAATTTCGAACTGTACCGTTTATTTTCTTGGACGAAATAAAGGCTTCAGTTCGAGATTCCAATCACCTGGTGAAGGCCACAGCGTGCAACGGCCGAAATGTCGTGAACATGGCATTAAAGATGAGGTCAACAGTTTGAACAATGTAAATAATTACAATGCCTCATCTCAGAAATATAGACAGACATTGGAACCTATATTTTATTTAAGTTCATTTTTTGTTTAAGGATTTTTATAAAAAATGCGTCAAAAACATTTTTCACTTTCTTTCGCTTGATACTTGGCTATTGTTACAACACAGCGATTTGATTTGATAGCGCCTGTTATAGAGAAATGCTCATTGTGTTTTGTATATTTTTGTTTGTGTATTGTCATTCCTAGGCGTTGAGCTCTTGATGAGCAAAGTAAATCGCTATCCTTAATAAGACCAACAAATCGGTCTTCCTTTTATGCTGTCATCAAATGGTTGTTCATTTAACAAAAACAATTAATGGACATTTTGTAACAGTGAATGAGAAAAGGTTTAAGGTAAGAAAATATATCTTCTGTTAAGACTGACAAATGACGTAACAAGATTTTGCTGCCACTGCATGAACGTAAGGTAGTTTTGGAAAGAGAAAGTTATCTCCCCTGGTGTTTATTCACTCTTTCCTTGTGGTGCATTTGTCAAGACAACTGGTGATGAAACAAAGTGAAGGAAACGCGGATTCATACCTTTATCGTGGGATTTAATGAAAGAGCAACACGTATTGTCTTCGATAGGATTCTAATTCTGTTCATAAATCCTGTTTTGATAACCTTTATGTGAATCCTCACTCCCAGAAAATATATTGAAAATGAATGAAGACTTTTCTGGGCTGAGATAATTACACAGTGGATATATTTACTAACACTGATAACAATATGTTAAAGAAAAAAAACTAAGAAAATTCCGAAGAAGGAATAATAAAGATGGTATGGAATGACAATGAAAGAAAGAAAGAAAATAAACGAGTTAGATGTGGAGAGCAATAGGAAAACAAAAGAAAATGTAATAAAATGAGAGAAGAAATGAAAAGACGATAGTCATGCGAAGAAAAGAAAAAGTTGCAAAAGAAAGTTGAACGTTGAGATAAATTTGAAAACATAAGAAAGTGAGAGAAAGGAGGAGATTGAAAGGAAGTTGAAGAAAAAAAAACGGGTGACAGAAAGTCTAGATAAAAATAAAACAAGCAAGCGGAGAGGAATAAAAGAAGTTAATCAAAAGTATAATGAAATGCTTTTCTGAGGATGATGTGTATAAATACTGAACTGCTTGTTGGTTACATATTAATTGCAAATTTGTTTTTCGGAATTACTTTTATTTTTTATATTTGGAAACAGAGAAAGGGGTGAAGCGCAAGAATAGTTTATGAAAGAGACAACACCGAAAAATGAATGGAGAGAATGAATAGAAAGAGCATTGAATCTATAGACAGAGAAAAAAAAATTGATATAAAACATGTCGGAAAAAAGACACAGTGACATGGCGGTAAAAATTTGCGATTAGCAATAGCGGGATAAGAGAATTTGATGTAGACTTTGGCGGCAAAGAGTATTTGGCAAAATGTGGCGGGAGAGAAAGGAACAGAAGAACATTAGGAATGCAGACATGATTGTTGGAATTAGAGTTGAAAATATTTCCTAATCGTAGTTAAAGAGATGGAAGATTTGCCATAAAGATTAGCACCGAATGTTCTTGTCTGCTAAGCGGGACACGCACATAGAAGAAAAGATGAAAGAAAGATGGCGAACGCAGATAGCTAAACTGAAACATCGACAAGGCAGGAACACGGAAAACATAGATAAAATTGTCTGACTCATGGCTTATTGGTAAAAGCATTGCACCGAAGCTTCAAGTATAGAGTGATGGGTAGCAGGTTGGTCTTCCTAGTCGATGGAAATCATACCCGTGTGCCAATGCGATCATATATTCAAATTGACAGAGACCAAGAAATATTTTGACACAAGAATCGGAAAAGTAATTCAAGTAGTAATCCTACTTGAATTACTTAACTTAGACAGACACAAGGTCACTTTTCTGGATTATCCAGTAAGGATTTAAGTCACAATCTAGTGAGATAATCTATGTAATCGCTGCATAAGGACTAATACATACAGACAATATTTCTTATTGAGTAGGTAGCGAAGTTTGAAAAAGGTTTTTAAAGACAGTCGGTGATTACTTGGTTAACACATCGACTGAGACTTTGCGATCAATACGGGGACATTAGTCTGTATAATTTGTGAAATAATTTCATCTGAGAAGCTCAGAAAATATTAAGTCAAGACTTATACGGTTTGTTCGGGATTGTGAATCGGCTTGAACAATACACTCGGCGCAGTAAATTCTAATCTTCCTAGCGGTTGCCTGGGAGAGGTTCAGTTCACTTTGTTCGTCTTGAACAAAAACTACGGAAATATGCGTTGACCTTCACGAAAGTTATAATGTATTCCTATTCATATCCTTATTTGTAGCATTTAAAATCTTTACAGCATTTAACATCTTTCTATCAGCAGAAAATTATTGTGTATCAGCATAAAATTATCTGAGCCCAGAAAAACTCACATAAAGGTTACCCAAACGGGATTTATGAACACAATTCGAATTCCATCCAACACAATACGTATTGCTTTTTTCATTAAATCCCTTGAGAAAGGCATGCAGCTACATTTCCTTCAATTCATCTCATCATCATTGTCTTGTCAAATGCACCACAAGGGGAGATAACCCACTCTCCAAAACTATCTTGTTATGTCATTTGTCAATCTTAACAGAAGATAGTCATATATTTCCTAACGTTAAACCTTTTCTCCTTCTCTGTTACAAAATGTCCATTAATGTTTTTTTGTTGAATGAACGTTTGATGATAAGGCCGATCTATTCGCCTTAATAAGGATAGCAATTTATTTTGTTTAGCAAGAGCCTTTAGCAGTGCAACGTCTAGAAAGATTTTCTTCACTAAATTTGTAATTTAACCCAATCCATATCCTTATTTGTAGTTATTATTACAATATTTTGATTGGTGTTTAGCTTTCATCAAGTGACAACCGAATCCAGTCATATATAAAATGCGCCATATTTTATTCGCTCATTGCACTAAATGGTTCGAATTCCTTGTTTGCTGCATATTAAGTACTTGCGAGAATCTGTAATTAGCATGCCACTCAGTGCACGATAAAGATATTTTGATCTACTAGATTTGGAGAGCTGGCTTGTTGTAGAGCTAAAAGCTAAAACATTGTGAATATTTGTCTGAAGAAATCGCAATTTGCAGACTTTGCAGTAATCTTTATGGTATGTTGGGTTTAGCGCCTCTAGGTGATTTGTTGATATTTGTTGCTTTCACATATCACTTTTTTATTCTACTCTATATAAATTCAAAATATAATGTGTTTATTTTATCTATTACAAAAGCATATAAAAACAGCATAGATATACAGCATTGACGGAACTGAATTACTTGGACAATACAATACATACACATCATAGTACAGTAGACAATCAGAAGTGAGTTTTTTGGACGATCTCATATACTTTGCATCCAATATGTTGCGCAAGAGTATTCAGTGGAAGTCAATCTTAATGATATCTTGGTGGGATCTTTCTCCATGCTCATCACTCACTGTTCTATAAACATCTATGCACATGATGTCAATAATTATGGACCCACTTACAAAAACTATGATCGAAACCTTGCAACTGATGTTTCCACTAACCTGGCGCTGCCAATGGGAAAATTGTAACTTTTAATAAAAATACTTTAAAAACAAGCTAGTATCATCTTATCACAGTTCAGACTCTGAGTTTTCTCCATTTATAAAGAATGGTTTTACTCTCAATTAGTCTTCGTGGCTTAAACATCTATTATATTTCAAGTTCAGTGAAGACTCATGCATACAGTCCTTTGGTAAAGATGCTGGGAATATTGTCACCTAATTCTGTCGCTCCGGGAAATATCTGACTTCCCCTGCCGTGATTTATCTTTACACGAGTCAGATTAGACCAAAAAGTAGAGTATTGCTTCCATAATTGGATTGGAGGTACTCAGTCCTCTCTTGACAGAGTTCAAAATCGTTTACACGCTCTCGTGGGGATGACTTATTTTATACCCGGCAACCTCTTTCCCACAGACGCTACTCCATCGCTCTTTCCATGGCAAAATGTTTAGATGAATTCTTTAGTTCCATTAGTCCAGATCTTTTTTTTTTTTTACCTCAGACAAGTCATACCATTTCCACGGAGACGAATCATCTTCTCCCCGTCCCTATTCCAAATGTAAGAAGAAAATTCCATTCATGTAGCCTTTTCCTAAGAACTGTCACATTGTGGAACGGACTCCCTCATGGCTGCTTCCGCGACAATTCATTCTTGATCTCATCAACGATCAATTGTTATCTCTCCGACTTGTCCCCATAATCTTGACTTCCTTCACTTCTTTCATTCATGTATAGTTACTATTTTGTAGAGTGGCTCTCGAGCCTTATACTATGTGAAATTTAGCTAAAAAATGGATCTTGATGTGCGAAAGCATCATTCGTAGAAATAAAAAAAATTAAAATATTGTTACATTTCAATTTATGTAAGTAGTTGATCTTACAAAGATCAACTACTTACATAAATTGAAATGTAAGCACATAGCGGAACCTATATTGCTCATCGGTAAGGCAATTTTTCCAGACAGGCTGGCTTCTCTGATTTCTCGATTCCTGGCTACTTTTCTCTATTTAGAAAAGCCTCTAAAATTCACATGAATGACCTGGGAGTTTATGCCTGCAAGCATCTCTCACTGACTAGGGAACTCTCTCTTGAATCTACAGACCATTCTTACGTGTGTCTCCGTCTCTCTCTCTCTACTAAACGCTGTCAGCTATCTCTTCTTTCTCTACAGTTCCCCTTCCTCTCATGACTGTGGCGTGCTAGATAGTATTTCTGATAAGATAGACAAGGCCATTTCCCTACACCCATATGCAAATATATTTGTGTTCGGTGACTTTAATGCCAACCATGCCTGGTGGCTTAAACAAACCTCTTACTCTTACTAACCTCTCTTGCATCCAAACTCTAAACTTCTCAATCACCCAATATCTCACGCAAGTGGTGGACTACTCACACGTTTCCCCAGTAACCCTAACAGACACGATTCTTTTCTAGATTTCCTTTTTACTTCAATCCCTGACTCAGCTGTGCCCTCTTGACAGCTCTGATCATCTTTCCGCTCCCCCATCAGACAAAAATCTCATACAGAATATCTTTCTATTATCAACGAACGGATTGGGACGCGTTCCGTGATTACCTTCGTTACGTCCCTTGGAATTAAGTTTTTAATCATCCTGTTCAAAAATGTGTGTTTGAGTTCTCCTCTTAGACGGAAGCTGACATCGATGCTTTAATCCCAGGTTCCTTGGTTTTCACCTGCATGCTCAGCCGCTTCTTCCGGCTGTACCAGAGTGGCACTGCAAGAGTGTACTGAACAACAACAAATCCTTAATCCGAAGTCCTGATATCTACAGCAGATAAGGTTGAATGTTTTGCTCAGAAATTCTTTTCAAAATCAAAACGTGATTTCCCCACCCCCTAGAATAGATGCAATGATATGTGCATAACCCTGTTACTGGTCTCAATTAGACTCCCATAAGGCAAGTGGAGGTGACGGGATCCCAGCTATCTATCGTCTTAAAGAAATATACTCTCGAGCTGGCTCCAGTTTTCTCCAAACTCTACAATTATTGCCTCACTTCTTCCAGATTTCCAGCTTGTTGGAAGTCCTCCTCTGTAGTTCCTGTTTTTTAAGAACTCTAGAGAACCTTCTGACTCATCTAACTATCGCCTTATTTGTCTCCTACCGTTTTTTGACAAAGCATTTGAGGGTTTAATCAATGCTAAAGTGGTTAAGCACCTTACCTCTCACGACATATTCTCTGATAAACAATATAGCTTCCGCTATGTGCTAACGGCCATCACTGAATATGTATATCAAGCTCTTGACAATAACAGCAAAGCTTGAGCTGTGACTCTAGGTATCTCGAAGGCGTTTGACAGGGTTTGGCACGCTGGTCTTCATGTATTACACGGTCTTCGGTATTACACGACGATTGTTTGATTTAATCCAATCTTTTCGATCAAATCATGAAATGAAGGTCGTTTTGAAGTGGCTCGCTTTCAGATCCTTTCACACGAACACAGATTCTTCCAAGGCTCTATACTGG